>RJWM01014046.1:0-51579 GCA_004363535.1 Dasyprocta punctata | reverse complement strand
AGGAAGGAAGGCACTAAAACTGGGCCCTAAGAAGGGAGTGATTGCAAAAGGTGGGAGGAGCTCTAAGGATGAGCTACCAATATTAGCTTATGAGGGCAGTTGAGTATTACTGTGAATATGATAGGAAAATGGATGATTCGTGTCCCAGCAGGGACAAGATTCCACTATGCTTCTCAGAGCCACATGCAATCTAGAACTTATTAATTGTTTGTTTCTAGGATTTTCAAAATTTTTAGACCGTGGTTGACCTTGGGCAACCGAAGTCACAAGAAGTAAAAACAAGGATAAGGGACCACTGAAGCAGGACTTAGGTGCAAATAAGGAGGCAGCAATGGGACAAACAGTGAAGAGAGAATGCCAGGTAAGGTGAAAGGCAACTGCCAAGTCTCTGGGGAAGATCAGACAGGGGCGGTTGCACTAGAGGGCAGAAGTGAAGCCCTTTCTGGATGTCTGTGGACCTGGACCACTGCATGGATATCCTACTGCCCCCAGGTTTTTCCCTTGTCAAAAAAGGAAAGGGTCCTGGACACAGGATAACCTGAGTTTGTTCTTCGTCTCCCTCATTTACAAGCCATACATCCCGACTACAGGATTTCAGTTCCCTGGGTCTCCATTTCTCCATCTGTGGATACTCCTACTTTGCAAAGTGATAATAAAGATTTGCCGTGACATATGGCAGAGAGCAGTTCCCCTGAACAGGAATATGGCTTCTTCTCTGGCATCCCCTGCAGCAGGACACATTCTGGCAAAACTCACCTTCTGTTTCTCCCTCTCTACTTTAATTATTACTCTTCCATCCCTTTGCCCACACCTGTTCCTTGCCCTCTGGTGCTTGGAAAACCTTTGGCTTGGAACAATAGGTGTTTCACAGAACAATTCCAAGTTCCTTTTCAAACATGCTTTTTATTTCCACTGATAATGAATGAATGTTTCTCCTTGTAAAATATTCTAATAGTATAGACATAAATTTTGTAGTGAATAAGACATCAAAGTTCCTCTTAACTTTCACTCATTGGCCCCAGTACAACTTGTGCGTGTACTTTTAGTGCATATTCATCTGCCTGTTTTATGTAGCATTTGCATATATGCAAACACATGCATGTACAATATGTCAAAGAAATACAACATTGCATGTTCAGATACCATTAGCATTTTTATTCTTCCTTTATAACTTTTCCCTTCCTAAAAGTACTCATCTGAAGTTCTCATACCCCCAGTCAGTTGTGCATCCTTTGAGCCACCTTCCCATCTCCTTGTTGCATTTTCTGAATTCACACTGGATAGGTATAAAGTACTACATAGGGCCAATATGTGTGTGCTTCCTGGAATCCCCTTGCAGGGCCTAGAACAGGTCTGGCTACATTATACTAATGTCTAGAGCTTATAGCTAATGTGTTGCACACTCACTATGTGTCAGATACTGGGCTAAAACACTTCTACATCAGTGTCTCACAGACATCAAATGGTTGAGGTAGGATTTGAACATAGCTCCTCTGACTCAGGGAAACATGCTTTTCCCTCCTCTGTTCTACTGACTTTTCTGTGGGTGGGTCCTATTAAAGCCAGACCACATATATGCCAGAGACCAAGACTGTCCATTTCCCCTGTCCCTGTGGAAGCAGAACCCCTTCCCCTTAAAGAAGTGTACAGTCCCTGGCCTCACTACCTGTCTCTGTCCATACTTCTTACTTTAGCATGACTTATTCATTTGCTCCTTCATAACCTTGATCCTTAGCTTCTTAGCCTTATACCCCACCCATCCCATTTCTTACGTTCACACCTGAATTCTACTTTCAGGCAGGGACTCCACCTTATTTTGATGTACCTTCAGAAGCTCAGAAAAACCAATTATCTGATTGTCTTAGTCATGAATGGTCAACTCAGCCCAATCCAGATGTTGCTTTATGGGTGGGAAAGAGGAATTCAAGGCAAATTCAAAGATGTAGGGGTGGTACATGTACAGGTGGGAGTACAGGTGTGGGTGGGAAAGGGGGCACCGTGTAGAGGGAGAAGTGTAGATGCCGTTCGCACCTGTGCTCCAGGTCATTAAGCCAGGTTCATCCACATTTGCAAACCCTCTGCAGCCCAACTCAGCAAAGGAAGCACCAGGCGATGCAGTTGAAATCAACAGTGCATACACGCAGTGGAGGAATCTCAGTTCTCCCAGTCCAAAATGCTTCCTTCCCACCTTGGGGCCTGATGACTCAGGAACTCTTTCAGGGCTGAGGTTTGCTTAGCCTTATCTGCCAAGTTTCTCAGAAGCAAATTAGCTGCTGGTGAGTTACAACATAATGATAATATTTAAGTATTCATGAAGGGCTGTAAGCAAATTTCCATTTTTCTTTATTACAGAGTTTTATTTCAGATTTATCAAAGCAAGCGAATCTCTCTAACTTACATGGCTAACATCTGAGCCACAACCCCAAACTAAGACTTCTTTTTCAATCAAAATTATCTTTAATATGTTTATACTTTTGTAATATAAATTTCTAAATGTTAAACTTGTACATATTAGTACTGAGATAGTTTTAATTTTTTTTTCCTTTCTGGTAAAGTAAATCCTTTGTGGCTGGAATAACCAGTCTTCTATTCCTCCAGTGAGTAGTTAAGCCTTTTACCTCCATTATCCTTTATCTCTGTAAGTCTTCTTGGATAAAAGCTCTAACCTTTCAACACAGCACCACTGGAGACAGGGCTCACAGCACTTAATTTAGCTAAACTCAGTGGCATAAAGACTCATCATTACCTTAAATCTAAGTGGTTATTCTAAGAGAGAGAAAGAGTTATAAATTTAATCCCTGCTTTTTTTATCCTAGCCAGGCTAGGGCAAAAGAGATGTGCTTTAAGAAATAAAACACATGAGTTCAGTAAGGATTATGTACTTACTGTGCACTCTTAGCTGTGTTAAACCATTTAGTGTTGAAAATAAATACATATGATGGGGAATTCATAGGTCTGGGTTTGACTCTGCATCTCTCAACTTCATGGTCCCTATTCGTAAGAGGAGGTCAGATGTGCAATGCATGATGGAGAATCTCTGTAACAGCAATGTATTTGTTGTATTTGTGAAGTGATGATGCTATTGAAAACCACAATGATTTAAGCTGGTGGCCCTGAACAAGCCACTTAATCCCTTCAGCTTATCTTTATGATGTGAAAGTGAGGGTAAAGAGAGACTAGATTTCTGCTAAAACTGTTCAGTGGCTTTAAATGACATCAATGCATAAGCAAGCAGAACCACTACTTATGAAGTTCATCAAGGTCCACGTCGATATCTCCCAAATCCCTGGGACACAGATGGCGTTAAGGACTGAACTAAACTGAATAAGATTGCCAGCATATTTCTCATTAGAAACTTTATAGGCTAGAACATAGAGACTGAAATATTTAAAACGCTAAAAGAAAAAGTAAACTGGCAACCAAAACTCCTATTCCAACACAGCTGTCCTTCAAAAAATAAGGAATAAATTAAGAAATTCCAGGTAAACTAAATTCCTGCCAGTACACCTACCCTGCAAGAGAATGTTGAAGGTTACCCTGCAGAATAGAATAAAAAGGTATTTGCCAGTGACTCAAATCATATCAGAAAATCAAAATCTCAGTAAAAAGTTGTTTTTTTAAGAGAGTCTTATTATATAATGATTTGTAAATCCACTTGTTTTCTACATGATTTTAAAAAAGTATATTTTTTAAAATTATTAGTCTAAAATCTAGTATTATAACTTCAGTTTGTAAGCCCATGTTTCTTCTTCATAACACAAGAGACTAATATATTAAAAACTATTGTTTAACTGAAAGAGTAAATAAGATCTAAAATGTACAACAGATACTGTGAAATGACAGGAGATTTTTAAAAAGGAAAAAGAAACAAGGATGGAGGAAAGGAGAAAGGAAGGAAGGAAAAAGAGAGAAAATGAAACTTAGCTATACCATTAGTGTCTTTTAGCTCATAGAGAAGGAAGGTTTGTGCTAATAGCTATTGGAGAATTTTTTATGCCCATATCATGGTACTCTGAGTAACTACTTTAAAGATAATAATATGCAATTTATTAACTATTGTTATTCTCTTATAATCTTGTTATGAAATTTTGTTTTACCCTTTTTCTATAAAATAAAAAAATTATTGTTTGGAAAACCAATAGCCTTCATAAAGAAAAACCATAAACTGAGGGCATAATATATTAGAGAAAAATCTCATTTAAAATGGCAATTAAGATTATGCACATAGAAATAAATTTACCAGGAAATGTGCAACACCCACAAAAGAAGTATTCAAATACTTCTAACACATAAGAAGTTTTATACTATGGAAATGCAGATTCATACCAAAAAAATAATGCAATTATTCAAATAACAAAGAATCATCCCTTCATGTTGGAAGCAGTTTTATGTAGTCACCCTTCAATAATGTAATGGAAAGGTCACCCCAAGGTGTAATGTTTTATCAAAAGCTGAATGTTGGTCTCTGTTGTTGACAGAGTTGTCACTCAGTAGTGACTGTGATGAGGTCAGTCTTGGTGATAGGAAGTCTATATTGATAAGCCCACGCATAAACTCTACTCCTATGACTGTGATCATTGTTTTCATGATACCACTGGGAAATGACAGAAGCTTGGAAAGGAGGCTAACTAACATGCAGCAAACCTTCATCAGAATTCTTTGCCCTGGGTCACCCTTTGGAAAGTATTCACATAGTATTCATCTTTATACTCTGACAATTAGAATTCCATTTTCCCCCGATTGTTTGTCAGCACTTTTCTGACCATGTTCATTTCAAGCCTTTGATCATCCAACCAAAGTTTCAGCCATAAGTCATGGGATGTTCATCCCAACCATAGTACCTTCCCCTTCTAGTCAACTGCATATAAGGAGTTCACTATGAGGAAATAAGTGCAGGTTGAGAGGAAGAATGTACTAACACAAAAGTAAGGCCATGAAAATCTAAAGCACTTCCTCATGCATCTTATTTGTATCTTATGCCTTGACTAAATTTGATTTCATGTGATCTATTTCCATTTGATGTTGGTATAATACTGTGTACCCCCAATTTAATGGCTTCATGGGTCAGATAACATCCAGTTTATGATAGGCAGCTCAGATCACCTACCAGTGTAATCAAGTGGTTATTCACTGCAAAGGCCAAGTAACAGCTCAAAAGTGCTCAAAAGCAGAATCATTCACAGAGGACAGTATGTCTTTCCTCAAAATTACTAAAGATCTGTGATTTACCTGTAGGGGCAAAACTCCAAACAGCATCTCTGTATTTTGACACTTCAAAGACCACAGGTAATGGTGAATCATATGTTCAAGTGTCACAGCAGCAAACACAGAAGGCTCTCTGTTGTAAAACCTTCTTTTGTTCCAGACCCCTTCAAAGCTAGCAACTTTTCAGGTCACTCAATGAATGGACACAAATTAAATATATGTTGCCTCCAAAATCCAGAGTCCCAGTAGGCACTGTGTCTTTTTCAGTGATGGGAAGGACCAGATGCGGCAAGTTGTTCTCTACCTTCAAAGAAATATCATAACAGGTCCTAGACCACTGAATCTCTAAAAATGTTATCAAGATCACAAGATTCTGAAGTTTCAGTATCTATTTTATATCCTCTTATATGTAAGCGTCTTGGCAATATACCTGAAGCTGTTATTTCCTGTTCATGAGATCCAATCAGGATAATGTCATCAGTGACCTAGCATAACGTCATGCAGAAGGAAAAAGTAAACAAGATATTTGATTATAATTTAGAACTAGAGAGTTGATATATCGCAGAAGTTGGTATGCTCTGGATAGTCTTCAAATGAACTTGTATTGCTGGCTTTGGTAGCTGGAAGTGAGTTGTCTCTGATGGTCTTTGCCAGCAGATAAAGGAAGTAAACAATCAATAGCTTTCTACCAGATACCTAGCAATATGACAATTTCCTTCAGCAACAAAACCACAGCAGCTGCAATTGAAATCACCATCTGATTAGTTTTACAATAAACCTCTGTCATTCTATCTATATAAGATCTGTCTCCTATACAGGTCAAATAGGTGAGTTATACGGGGATGCGGTAGGAATCATCTTTCAAGTCATTAATGGGGGCACTAATTCTGCAATCCCTGTAAGAATATGGTTTGCTATTTTCATCAGTAGACACAGTTCTAATGTTTTCCTCTTGATTTCTCCTGTCATAATAACCTTCAGTCTGTGGATCATAGAACATAGCTATGTAAGGATCCAAACTGTTACTGAGGGTGTATATTGCAACTATGCAAAAACTGAGAAAGAACTGGAGGGTGAGCCCTGGGTGTGCTGTGGAGTAAAGTTAAGCCAAAAACTCCATTGATCACCTGGTATTTAGAAGCCTGCACCTAGACTGGTTTGCCACAGTAATGTTTTAGGGAACTTTAGGAATTAGTGCCAGTTAAGACTCATTGTCCACTGAGGTAGGAGGAGCTTTGTGAGTTCAAGGCTGGCTTGGGCTAAAACGCGAGCACAAGGCCGGCCTGAGCTACACGGTGCGACCCTGCCTCAAAAAAAAAAAAAAAAAAAAAAAAAAAACCAGGGCCGGGAGTTTGGCTCAGCGGCTTATGTGCCTGTCAGGCAGGAGCAAGGTTGTGAATTCAATCCCCGGTGCCACAAAAAAAAAAAAAAAAAAAAAAGGACTCATTGTCCAGTAATCCCTGAGAAGTCTTACTATTCCTCTTTCCCAATGTGGACTCACCCTGATAAATAGCCATAAACCATTTTAAGGAAAATTGAGGTGGGAGAACAACAGTATATATTTCCCATGGTATAACAGGGCTCTTCTTCCAGGAGATCCAGCCTCGCCTTTGTTCAATGATTACTGGATCTAAAACTTAGTTCAAGAAGACAATTAGCCAGCCTTCCTGGTAAGCAGCACAAGCAGCATGGATTCCAGGAAGAGAAAAATCAGCACCTCCTGGGAACCCGCCATGCTGAGTCAGGGAGGATCCAACCAGAAGACAACTTGTCAGCCTTCCTGGTAAGCGGTGCAACGGGTTCCAGGAAAAGAAAATTCAGCATGTCTCGTGAGCTTGCAGGCTGAAAATCAGCAACCTCCCAACCCCATAAGCAACCTGCTGGTTTGGAGGACCAGCTAAGTTGATAGCAACTAAGGTACATTAAGTAACTAAATGCTTGTATTGTTTGGTTGATTTTGCAGGCCTGTGGCCAGCAGTCTGAGCATCTCTTGGGAGGATGATAGCATGCAATGTAGCAAATATGGGGGATTTCCTTCTATCTTGTCTTTGAGGCCCAATATTGTTCTCACTGTTTTGCTTTATGCTGATTAATTATTTTGCTTTATTCAATATTCTGTTTTGATTGGTTTTATTGTTTTGTTTTTGGTTTGATTTTCCTATACCTGATAGAATGGTCAACTATTATGAAGGTAACAAGATATACTATAGTAGCTATTGTTTTCCTAGTATCCTGCTTTGAAGTTCTGTTGCTTTGTTTTGGTTGACTTTGTTCTGTTTTGTTTTGTTGGATTTTACTGTCTTTAAAATAAAATTTAAAAAAAATAAAACTTAGTTCAAGTCTGAAAATTAGCTGAGGGCTCAGGCATCCCTCTTTTGAATCTTCAAGTCAGAGTTCTGATCATTAGATATAGAGATTTGCAGCTCATTTGCAGCTTTAATACACTGTTCACTGATTTCAGTTTTAGGAAGGCAATGACCAACAAGCAGATACAAAAAACCTCTACCATTTAGACTGTCTACACCTGCTTTGGTCCTTCTGTCCATTATCCTAACCAAGTTCACCTTGTCTTTGGTGATAAGTGCTACCTCTTGGCTTCTACTACCCTGGATCCCATTATAAGCAAGGTTGCAATTTAGTTTCAAATATTCCCACAGTAATTTCTGAGCCACCGTGGATACCTTTAAGGTTACTAGAGTCCTCTTGCTAAATTATTTCTCACACCTATGGTGAGGAACACGTGCTCTGAACCCTCCAGGGAATATGGGCAAATCTTCCATGATGTATTCACTATAGCATTTTAATCTCCCTACAATTTTGGATAACTTCCTCTATAGTAGAGCAAGGAAAGACTACCATTTTCAACTTTTCTTAGTGGAAACATACCTTAGTCTAACATACTTTTGGGTTCATATTTCAAACAACCAAGCAAGTAAACTTGGTCTGAAACATTGAATTTGCAATTTTGGTTTAATGGGCCCTGCTATGGATTAAAACATGTTGGTCTTCAGGTTCAAAATTCTTATGTTGAAATCCTATGCCCCAATGTAATGTAATAGGAGGCAGGGATATTGGAAGGTAATTAGGTCATGAAGGTAGAGAAATCATGAAACAAATTAACAGCCTTATTAAAAAAATATGACAGAACTTATCCTCTGGAGCTGAGAGAAAATCCTTTTAAGGGAATGCAGTGGATTTAAGAAGCTAAGGCAGCTCATACGATATCATAAAGCTAATGATATTTGAATTCCTGCCCCTGTCCCTAAGCCTGTGCTCTATGAAACACATTATACATTATTCTTCCTCTGTGTTCCCTCTAACCACCCATTTTTGACCACAGTCATCAGTCTCTAGAAAGATGTGGCTGTAATATATACATTTTGGAAATAAGTACATACCATAAGGAAATGCAAAAGTAGGTTGTTTAGAATATTTGTTACAACACATGCCAAGTTGGAGTAAGTTAAATTTTAAAAATACATCCATAAACACCTGGGAGATTTCATATCTGAAGAAAGAGCAAGAGTTGAGAATATCAAATATCTTTGTAGTAATGAATAAAGTGTCTGTATGTTAAAAATTGTTATGGTTTAAGTATCCATGTCTAACCCACTCCAATATCTAGAGGTTTTCCTAAAGCTTATGAAGAGCTGACATTTTAGAAGTCTCTCAATGTTTCTGATTAGGTAAGCCTCATACTTTTCATCAGGCATTTTTGGTAGTGAATAGGATCAGATGAGACTGGGACTAGGAATCAAGTCATATAAAGACAATTTTGTTTCATTGCCACATAATCGATCAGGTGTTGAATGAGAAGGCACCACTTGACTCTCATGAGAATGTGAGATAAATATTCACCCTGAACTTTTTGGTATGGAAGTGGTGACCATCTGCACAGTACACATCTATCCAATGTGAGAAAGGATGATGGGATTCTTTCATGTCATAGTAATCAGTATCTCTATTGAAGGCTCCATTCAAAGGATAATAATGTGCAAATTATGAAAGAGTAAGCGGGAAAAAATGTGAATTTAAACCCCAAGGACCTACAATTACACCGATAATGACTTTCATCATCATTACCCTACATTAATCTGCCTTCCACACTGTGGGTAATAGTGCTTTCCTGTGGGGTCAGCAGGGCTGGGGTTTCCATGGGGACTCGTTCACTGTGTTGGCACAGAAACTCTGCTCTGAAAAGGAGAGTGAAGTCCTTGTGACAGGAAGAGCAATAACACCCAGGGAGACATAGGCTTCTCAAATAAGGGAAAGAGTGCAGGTCCCATTTGCACACTTCTCCCAAAGCCCGACCTACTGTTAAGTGAGGAGTTGAGTGCTCCAGCCATTGACCAAGTGTCATTGACAATAAACTGGATGTCTATGCTCTCTGAGGAGATGACCAGCATTCATCTGGTACATGTTCTGAGTCATCCCTCAGTGCACATGGGAAAAGGTTGCCAGGACTCCACTAATACCCAAACCAGAGGACACTAAGGTCTCCTATATAAAATGGCATCATATTTTCATTTAACATATAACATAGCCTGCCATACCCTTTTAAGCATTTCTAAATGCCCACTGCAAATACTATGTAAATAGTGATTATACTGTAATATTAAGGGAGTAATGGCAAGAAAAACTATGTATATGTTCAGTACAGAGGTAGTTTTTTCTGAGTCTTTTTAACCTATAATGGTTAAGCCCTTGGATGTGAAACCCATTAATGCTCAGGGCCAACTGTTTTCTATGGGCAAATAGTTTCTTTGGTGAGGGTATAAATTAGTACCATTTCTTTAACAAACAATTTGCTGAATTGTGATAAAGTTAAAACACATATGCTTTTTAAAACATCTTTACTTATTTTTATTAGTACATATTTGTCATACATATTGATTGCATTCATCATAGGAAGTTTGTATCTGTCTATAATGACTTAACTCTTCTACTTTTTCCATTCGCTTCCCTTCAACCCTTCTTCCCCTCTTCCTTTACAAAAGCTTTTTTTTCATTTTTTCCTTCCATTCTTTTTTAAATCCCTTTTCTCTTCTTTCTCTTTCCCCTCCCCCTCCCTTGTTCCCCTTCCCACTGAACATGTTGTTGCTACTTCTCAATATCTATCTTCTGTTTTGCTCTGTATTTACTCTTTGAGTTTTTCACACAAGAAAAACAATATGATATTTAAACATGTGTGTTAGATATATTTCACTTAACATTATGGTCTCAAGGTACATCCATTTACCTAAATCTTTCTTTATGGCTGAATAGTACTCCATTTTCTTTATCCCATTCACCTGTTGATGAGCATGCAGGCTGTTTCCAAAATTTAGCTATTATAAATTGTCCTGCTATAGACATGCAAATGCATACATCACTGTGGTATGATGTTTTTAATTCTTTTGGGAAGATCCCTAGAGTGGCCATGGCTGGAAAAAATGAAAGCTCTAGTTATAGTTTTTTGAAGAATCTCCGTATTGATTTCCATGTTGGTTGTGCCAATTACCTTCCCACCAATAGTGAAGATTTCCCCACAGCCTCATGAGCATTTGTTATTGATTGATTTCTTGATGATAGCCATTCTTTGGGGAGTGAAATGGAATTACATACTTTTGAACCCAGCTATTTCATTTTCAGGAATTTTTCTTAGATGTATCTGCATTCATGTAAACAAACACATGTACACAAATATACGCTACAACTTTGATTGAAATAGCAGAAGTTGGGGCCATAAATCAATTCTCTACATTTGAAAATACTAGATAACTGTAAAGTGTTTAAATTGTGGTGGATCTATACACATGAAATGGAATTATTCAAATACATTTTTTTGTTTTAAAAAAGAAGTGGTGTACCACAACAGTATAGTACTCTATTAATTTGTAGATATACATATATATAATTTCCATTTAATGTATATATATATATATATATATATATCCATATATAGATCTAGGGAAGTCCACAGGAAGAAGGAAAACTTGGGAGTAGATTTGACCCTGGGAGATGCTGAGCTGCAATATAATTACAGCTGACCCCAAAGCTGATCAATCCAGGAGATATAGGAACTGCCATGGTCCTTCAGTGTGGTTACAAATAGAGGCAAGAGTAACAGGCTTTATATTTCCAAGTCAGCTTGCCATGGGCTGTAAGTGTCCCAGAAAGAGACAACCTACTCTTTCTAAGTGCCACTCCCAATGACAAATGAGCTTTGAGCCATCAGCAGATTGGAGAGGTCTTGAAGGGGGCGAGGGTGGAGCACTACAGCATCCTGGTGTAGTAGTCTTGTGATGACCTAACTTTGGGGACGTCACTTTGTCCCTGAATAGATTATAGGCATCTTGTGCGGCTTTGTTTTTCTGCAGAGTCTAGCATCAGGGAGAACAGAGTTAAACATCAGAATTCAGAATGTGAAGGTAATGAGCTTGGTACCAAGAAGCAGATTCCAGCTCCCATTCGGTTCACACTTGACTGTGTGACCTGAATCAAGCCCTTCCGCCTCTCTGGTCCTTGGTGCTTTCATCCAAAAACACAGAACCCAGTTCTCAACAGTTCTACTTTTTTGTGACTCACTAAAACATCATTTACTCTAGGGTGATATGGCATACAGATGTTCATTGTTTTTCCAAACAATACTGTCACATTCAAACGAAAGCAAATTAAACATTGTAACTCAATAGAGACATTTATCATATCAAAATAATGTTTTAGGGCATAAGTTATAAATGTGAGGGTTGTAAATTTGTGCTGCTATAAGAAAATACTATAGACAGAGTAGCTCCAACAATAGATGTCTATTTCTCAAAGTTCTAAAGGTCAGGAGATCCAAGATCAATCAAGATGCACACAGATTTGGTGTCTGTCTGATGAGGCCCTCTCTTTCAAACTTAAGGGCAGCTACATTCTCTGCATGCCCTTAACCTTTTCTCAGTGCATGCATGAGGAAGATTCAGTCTGTCCTCTCTCTCTCTCTCCCTTCTCTCTCTCTCCCTCTCTCTCTCTCTCTCTCTCTCCCTCTCCATCTCTCTCTGAAGTGAGTGTTGGGAGGGCCACTACACTGAGCTACATTCCTGGCCCTTTTTTAGATTGTTTTTCAATTATAATTCCTTTAAAACAGGGTCTTGCCAAGTCCCTAAATTGCCCAGGCGGGGTTTAAATTTGTGATACTCCTACCTCCAATTCCCAGAGTGCTGAGATTACAGGTCTACACCACTATGCCTCCCTTCTTCCTCTTCCTATAAGGACACTAATCATATTATGAGGGTCCCATACTTAACGATCTCATCTAAACCTAATTCTTTCCCCAAGGCCCCACCTCCAAATACCATTACTGTAGGAGTTAGTATTTCAACATAAGAATCTTGAAGGAGAATCAAACATTCTATTATGGAGGCTTATGCTTGCATTCTCAAAATGTTGTTAGCTTTTCTACATTTTTTTAAAATTTTATTTTAAACAGAAAAAAGCAAGATATAACAATAAAATATCATTTCAAAACAGGCTAGTAGGAGAGTAACAATAATCAACACATTGCATATTGTTATATTCACAGTAGTTGTTCAGAGTACAAGATGTAGGCATAAAACATTTTCCAAAAAATTACTAGCACAAAACTTTCCCCTCAATGAACCAAGAGAAACCAGCTGTATAAATACCTTAACTGTCTTGTGTGTGTGTATATATATATATTTTTTTTCCTTTTCCCTTCTTTCATTCCCTTTCTCCCATCACAGATTGTTTTCTATGTACATGGCATTTCTGTATCACGTGCAGGTGCCCAAATGTAAAAAGATAAAAATATAGTAAAAGAGGAAGAGAACACAGAGAAGAAAGTAAAAACGAAGAGAATTCTATTAATCTTTGAGTTGTGAGCTCAGGAAGCTGATGTCTTATAAAGAAAAGTCACTGCCATAAAGCACGTGTCAGAGATGAACATCTGAGTGGCTGTCACAATAACACACACTTTATTTGCCTGAGATGGTCTGGCATTTTATCTGGCTGCTTTATCTGTTTGTCTGGTTCCTGGGAAACATGAGAATTCTAATCACCCAATTGGTACAAAGGGTTGAATAGGATATTTCTTTTTAGCTCATCTAGATTTTTTTTTTTTCTAGATTGGTTGTTTTGAACAAATTATTTGCTTCTGGTCTGGTTAAAGTGAAGAATTTGCATCTGTTTCTTCTGAATAAGATCAAGAGAATTTGGAGTTAGTTTGAACTTTTCCTCCTGACACGTTTGGAAGAAGGAGTAATGTTCGGGGAAGAGGGCAGACTACCCTCTGACAGAGGCAGCAGCTCAAGCCTGCCTCAGAGGAGGACTCTCCCTCTGCATCACAGGAGGACTCACAGTAGCTCTGTGAGCCTGCAAGGGGCACAAGGCAAACATAGCTCGTCCACCGCTTTCATTACCTATGGTCAACCCTGACCCAGAAATATTAAATAGAAAATTCAACATATCGGGAGGCTGAAGTAGGCTGAGCGTTGTGAGTTCAAGGCCCCGCTTGGGCTACAATGGGAGCACAAGATCAGCTTGAGCTACATATTGCGACCCTGCCTCAAAAAACTAGTGCTGGGAGTTTGGCTCAGTGGCTTAAGTGCCTGTCTGTCAGGCATGAGATTGTGAGTTTGATCCCCAGTGCTGGAAAAAAAAAATTCCAACATGAACAATTCGTAAGTTTTAAATTGCATACTTTTCAGAGTAGTAAGATCTGATCTGTCCTGCCCAGGACATGAGTCATCCCTTTGGTATCTACAGGGTGTCTACACTGTATGCATTATTAGTCACATAGTAACCACTGGGTTGTCCAGTCAACTGTCACAGTACTGCAGTGCTTGCGTTAAGTAACTTATTTTACTTAATATAAACCCCAAAGCACAAGAGTACTGATGCTGGCCCTTCAGGTATGCCTCAGAAAAGCTATAAGCCTTCCTTTCAAAGATGAAAGTTCTAGATTTAGGAAAGAAAAAAGCATATCCTGAGTTTGCCCTTGCCTACGATAAGAACAATGTTTCTATTGGTGAAATGATGAAGGAAATAAGAAATTCAAGCTAGTTTTGCTGTCTGTACCTCAAACTGCAAATGGTGACAGCCATAGTATGTGATTAAGTGCTAGTTAAGATAGAAATATGGAAGAATTACAGCGTTTTGTGGCTATGGGCAAACACTGGGGGTCTCATAGAAAAGATCTACACTGTGCTTTTTCTTTCCCTACATTCACTCGCTGAGCTGAACTTGACTGCATTGCTGTTGCTTTGGTCCAAAGCCCACATTTGTCTCTGTGTTTCTTTTTTCATTTGGCACTTAGGTCTCTGTGGACTAGTTTTGAACAGATGGAGAAAAAAGAAAGCAAGACCAAGTCCTTTTCCCCATGGTCACAAGATTTCTTTGTCCTGCCAGTTCTTGTCCTGTGATTGCTTGTATGCAGTGAGCTCAGGAGTCCCTCATTTGGGTTCCAAGAGAGGAGCATTACACCAAAGGTACCAGTCAAGGATTCCCGGCATGTCTTTGCACTCATTTGCCAACCTGTCCCTGAACAATATAAAATGTTTCAAAAGTTAGGTTAAAAGAAAAGGAGGGAGCCAGAGATATAGCTCAGTGGCACAGCACCTGCCTAGCAAGCCTGAGGTCCTGAGTTTGATTCCCAGTACAAATAAAAAAGAAAGAAAAGGAAGAGGACTTCATCTTTGCAGAAATAGCTGAGGTCAGTTTGAACTAGAATATCTTGCTAGACTGGAAAACAAGAAAATTTGATAAATTGAGTAGAATTGCATCAAAAGAACATGGAAAGCTGGCTTGAAGAGGTTTCCACTAAACAAATTTGGGGTTACTTTGAGTAACAAATTGAATAAAGAAAGTAATAGACTTTAGCATATCATTTTTTTAATTCATGTCTCCATAGTATCACCTATACAAGTCCTTGAAAAGAACACCAGAACAATGTGTTGATTAAGGAACTGGGTGAGTGATTTTGAGATTATGTGTAATTTGATCAGCTGTCTCTGTTTGTCCCAGCCCTTGCTGGTTTTAGCATTAAAGTCTTGCATTTTAGGAACTCTTTATATTATTATTGTCTATAAACAGGAAAATCATCTTTGTAGTAGACAAATGTGGAGTGGGCATATGAAACAGGTGGTCATGTGAACCAAGTCAGTACTACCAATTATAGGGTGATCTGATGTTTTAGTTAAAATGCAGGAAGAAATAACTAAGCCATCCATGTGGTGGTCTTTCCAGAAATGCTGTACCTCTACTGAGTGATGAGGAGACACTCAGATGAATACAGAATATGGATCTGGCCTAGAATTATGAAAATATTTGATGAGGGGGAGCAAAGAAATAAAAAGTCAAATGAAATGTATGTACTTTGACTGAATCCTGGAGGAAGGGAGGGAAAGAGGAAATGAGACATGGAACAAGGAAGGAAAGAAATAAGAAAGGAAGGAGACAGTTTTAGTACTATTAGGACATTTGGATATTGCATGCTGTGTGGTACTAAATTAAGGCTGATTTTTTTAACACGAGATTTTTTTTTTGTTTGCTACATATTATGGTGGATTCCAATGGTGCATCAATACACAGAGCAGAGCCAAAAAAAAATTTCTCTCATCCAAAGTTCACAGCTGAAACTCCTATAAATAAAAGATAAATTTATAAGAGAAAACTACAAATTTGTTTGTTATAAGTTTTATATGACATGGAAGCCTTCAAAAATGAAGGCCCAAAGAAATAGGGAAATCTGGTTTTATGGATGGTCATATGTGAGTATAACTGAAGGAAAAAGGGTAGGAACTAATGGTATTAAACTGGGGGAATCTTGACAAGGACTGCTTATCAGATTCCTTTTGATGTCCCTGTGTGACATTTCTTCCTTCTGGGTACAGGCAGAGTGCTCATCACATGAGAAGCTCCAGGGCAGCAGAGAGGGAGAAGGTCAGAGAGTGCCCTTCCCAGGGTTCATGGCCTGCTTCAGGGGAGAAGGGAAGGGGCTGAGGGAAAGCAGCCTTCTTGCTTCTGCTGTTTGCTCAAATGCCAAGATACCAGATACTTGGGTAGCAAGTCCTAAACACTGTCATAAGCAAAATGCAGTTTATCATTAGGTAGAAAAGAGATATTAACTAAACAGTGGCACAAACAAAAATGACTATGAGCAGTGAAAAATACAAAGAAGTAAAAGACCAAGAGCCAGGAAAGTGTATAGCAGGGGCTCTGACCGTGGTGAAAGAGGTTGGGACGCTTCTCTGAGTGAATGGCATTTGAGCTGGGACCTAAAGCACAGATACAGAGTGATTGCAGAAGGGCAGTCAGGGCAAAAGACTGCTTTTGCAAAAGTTCCAGGTTGATGTGGAACATGCACGACAGAAGTCAAAGCAAGGGCAGATATTCAGTATGACTGGGGTGGGGGAGCAGGATCAGCAAGATGAGCACATCTTTGGCCTCAGAGATGCACTAGAACAGTATCGAAGGAAGCCACAGTACAAGCAAAGACTCCTCTGAGAAGTGAAAAGGGCAAGCTACAAACTCAAACATGCCATAGCAAAAGATGAACATGAAATGTACATGTAAATGCATACAAATGTTCAATTTACAGTGGGGGCTATGTCCTAGGCATAAACTGCAAAACTCATAAATTTAAAATGCATTTACTCCATCTATGTTTTTGGTCATCATAGCTTAATCTGGTCTGTCCTAAACATGCCCTGAGCACTTTCTTTGTGTCTATTACAGGCAGACTCATCAAACACAAAGCCAGTTTTAGAACAAAATGATGGGCATCTCATGTGATTTATGGACTAATACACTCAAAACATACTAGCAACACAGCACACATAACCCAGAGGGAAGGGGAGTCTACAGAGAGCAGTGATGCCCAGACAGGGTCTCTCACAAAAGAGACAGTCTCTCCTCTCCAGATTGAGACACAATGGTGAAGGCAGAGTGGACAGGGGGAAATAGCAGAAGACATCATGAAGAGTGGACTCACAGATTACACAAAAGCCAAGTGAACGAGTAAATGCACAGGGAATGCAGAGATCAGCCTACAGCTGGTTGCAGGGTGCGAAACTGCAGAATGAAGGGGAAGAAAGCAGAGAGCAAATTGCCTGACAGGTTCCATACTGGAAGGTCTTTATTATGATTTGTGTCTAGATGTCCCCCCAAAGCCACATGCAGTCACTGGTGGGAATTGATTCATGGTAAGATGCTAGAATCAAGGGGACTAAGATTAAGAGTGTGAATGCTACCCACCCAAAGTAGCCTGGGTAAGGTATAAGGGGTAGAAAGATGCTGTTAAGGTACCTTATCACTTTTGATACCTTTTGGATGCCATGAACTGGTCTCCTCTTCGTTGCGCCTCTGCTGAACCACTCTGCCTTGTGGACTTGAAACCTCTACAGACTGTGAGCTAAATAAACCTTTCCCTTTTGGGTGTTGGTTGTTTTGTCTCAGCAACAAAAGAAAGTAACTAATACAGTCTTTAATGTTTAGTGTTCCAAGACACATAGGGAGTTCTTGAAGGGTTTCCTGCACCAGAGAGGCTTGAGAGAGTTCTGGCTTTACTAAAATTTCTCTGACCATAGTAGAAGATAGATTGACAGAGAGCTGGGGAAGGAATAGTAGGGCAGATAGGCCAGTTACTGATTAGTGGGTAAATCCAAGTGAGAATCAAAAGAGGATAAAATTATGACAATAATATCAATTTAGGCCCAGACTAGACTGATGTCCAGGAGGTACAGAGGTTGAAGTAGTTAATGGTGCACTTATTCTCAGGCTGAGCAAATACAGGATCAGCCCCCAAAACTGACTGCCTCCTTAAATACAATGCTTCAGACACAATTTACTTGCTTTCCCATAGATCCAGCCTTGGACAACTACTGAGGACTCTGTAAGGACTGAACTCTATTTTTCAAAGTTAAAAGCTTCCCAAGGCATTGTGTTATTACTGATTTTCTTCTTTCATTCAAGGACATGAGGTTCAAATGCAGACTCTGAATCCGCTGGCTCATAGTCTCTTCCTTCTGTTGTCCACAGATCCAAAATGGACCAAGATGCTTTACGCCAC
The DNA here is from genome assembly GCA_004363535.1 of Dasyprocta punctata. Lineage (NCBI taxonomy): Eukaryota > Metazoa > Chordata > Mammalia > Rodentia > Dasyproctidae > Dasyprocta > Dasyprocta punctata. Next base: position 33,323 of record RJWM01014046.1, on the reverse strand, counting down.
AAGGTGGCCCCAAAATTAGAGGATGTAGATCCCAAGGGCTGATCCCTTATGTCTCTTCGTGTTGGTCACCAACATCTACGACTTTTGAGAGACCCCCTTAGCCAATAGATTCTCCTTCTTGACCCACTAAACTATGACTTCACGGCCTGTAGCTCTTCTATTCCTTATTTTCCCAAAGGTTCACCTCAACAGTCATTAAATATGGAAAACATCTGTGCTTGAGAATTTTTTTAAAAATCCCCACATCTGGAAAATATTGGTCAAGAGTCTAATTAAGTATGTCAATGACAAATTGTTCTCACAGGAAGTATTTAGGATGCATCGATAATTGAGATTTAATGCCCTTGGCCTTTGTCCTTGCCTGCTTGTTTACTTAGCTTAACAGAGGTAGGGGAGGCAGAGTTCCCACCCTGACCTAGCCCAGCCCCCACTAATCCTTAGCCACACTGCAGCAGAGAAGCCAGACCCACGAACGCACAGAGCTGCCCTCAAGTGCGGAAGTATGGGTGGAAAACACTGTTAAAGCTACATGATGCTCCCCTCCACCTACTGGAACCTCTGTACACCCCACTCAGGACTGACATTTCCTGTCAGGCCCACATGCTATTTGAAGATAAAGCACAGAGGAGATTATCGTGATTCTCACTCCTGGACTTTTTTCTTTCTCCTTTCACAGAGCCCCAGCAGTTAGGGAAATGAGCTCTCTGTCCCTCCCCTACTCCCATTAGGATAATCCCAACTTCTGGAATAATGAAGCTTCACAAATTTCAACCTTCTACTCCCTACACATCGTGGGAGAAAATTTCTCATTAATAAAAGGCCTTGAGAAGCTCTTCCCATCCTCAAGAAGCTTCAGGAATGCCCTACTTCTTTTTGTCTCAGAATCCCATTTGTTCTGACCCAAGATAGCTCAGAGTGCTGACAAGAACATCACTTTGGACAACAAGCAAAAGCACTGCCCCGGTTTCATCAGTCAGACAGCAAAGGGCAAAGTAGGACAGATCAGCAGCTGCTAGAAATTCATGGTTTTACTTTTTAAAATTTATTTCATTATTTAAAATAAAAGATATTATTACTTTGAAATAATTACAATTTTATATTTATGGAGAACTGTGTGATATTTGATATATGGACCTGATGTATAGTGATTAACTCAGGATAATTGGCATTTTCATCTCCTTAAACTTTTTTTACATTTTTAATTAGCCCATAATTATATATATTTATGGGCTATAGTATGACATTTTCATACATGTATGCAATGTTTATTGGTTAAATCAGAGTAGTTCACATTTCCATCTCATTACTCCTTTATGTTTGGAGTCTTTAAATTCCTCTCCTCTAGTTATTCATAAAATAAATAACAGGTTTTGTGAAACATAGTCACTCTCTGTGTGCAATAAAACACTTTGAACTTATTCTTTCTATTTAGCTGTATTTTGAAAACAAGTAACCAACTACCCTCTATTCCTCCCTTCCCATCAAGAAATACATTTCAAAAGATACATTCTTGTCCCAGGGCACTAAGGATTCATTTTTTTCAGATGCCTTTTGGTTATTTCTGGCTTTTATTGCTTCCTTCTATTCCAACAGTAGATGCCCTTTGCTGTATCGCTAAACAACTCCTAATTCCATCCCTTCCTCCAATGTCACAGCTACAACCCAGTCTAAGCCATCATCCTTTCTTGCCTCGACAATGGTGATGATTTCCTCCATGACGCCCAGCTTCTGCCCTGGCCCCTGTTAGTCCATTTGTCATTTACAAGCCAAGTTGGCATGGTTTGAAAGTGATTTGTACCCAAACTGAAGCAATTTAATCTCCAAAGTTGTATGTTAATGCCATTAAGTACATGGAAACTCTATCTGACTATGAGGTTTAGAGGTGGAGTTTTTGGAAAGTGATTTTGTTAGATTAGCTATTACATTGGGGGCCCCATGATTGAATCCTGGCAGCTTTAAAGATAGGAAGAGAAATCACAGAGAGAGACACACAGGGTCCCATCCAGTTGTGATGCCAGTGAGGAGTGATATGGCTAGTGTCTAGATGTTCCCTCAAAGACCCATATGCCCATAGTGGGGCTTTTCAGACGTGGCTGGATCTGGAGTGTGTGATGCTAGAATCAAGGTCATGTGACTACTAAATTAGTCCACTGACGTGTTTGGCATAGTTCTGGGTAGGATTAAGGGTGCCTCACCCTGAGTGCGAGTGCTACTTGCCCATAAGCAGGATAAAATATAAGGGTCAAAAAGAGTGCTATTGTGGTTATTTGTTGCCTTCATGCTGCTTGCCACCTTCTGCTTGCCTTGCTTTGCCATGGCCTGTTTGTCCTCTTCAGCGTCCCTCTGCCACGCCATCCTGCCTTCCAGTCAGTTGACTATGGACTGAACCTCTATGAACTGTAAACCAAATAAACTTTTCCTCCTTTTACTTTGGGTGGCAGTTAGTTTGTCTCAGCAATGAGAAAAATGTCTAAGAGGACCCTCACATAAGCCTGGGCTATGCTGTGTAGACTTCCAGCCTTCAAAACTATGAGGTAAATAAACCTATTTTCTCTATGTCTTTCTTTTTTCCTCCTCTCTTTATCTCTGTCTGTCTGCCTGTCTCTCTCTTTCTGTCTCTCTCTGTCTCTCTCTCTGTCTCTCTGTCTCTCTCTGTCTCTCTCTGTGTCTCTCTGTGTGTCTCTGTCTCTTTCTCTGTCTCTCTTTATCTCTCTGTCTCTCTCTGTCTGTCTGTCTCACTGTCTGTCTGTCCCTCTCTGTCTCTCTCTGTCTGTCTCTCTCTGTCTCTCTCTCTCTCTGTCTCTCTCTGTCTCTCTGTCTGTCTCTCTCTGTCTGTCTGTCCCTCTCTGTCTCTCTGTCTGTCTCTCTCTGTCTGTCTCTGTCTGTCTCTCTCTGTCTCTCTCTGTCTCTCTCTCTATCTCTCTCTCTGTTTCTCTCTGTCTCTGTCTCTCTCTTTCTCTCTCTCTCTCTTTGTCATTTGGTGGTGATGGTTGGAATGAAGCTCAGGGGCTTTCCAATGGTTTTAGTTTCTTTCACATTGCTGGAACAAAATACCTGACACCCGCAAGTTAAAGGAGGAAAGATTCATTTTTTTGGCTCAAAGTTTTTGAGGTTTCAACCCATGGTCCACAGGTTCCAAGGCAGGGTAGCATGGCAGAAGGGCACGGAAGAAGACTAAAGTCATGGCATGTCACACAGGAAGTGTGAAAATTCCTTCTTCTTTCCCTTTTAATTCCATACAGGCTGCAAGCCTATTGGTCCGTACCAGTCACACCAAGTATGGGTCTTCCTCTTCAGTAAATTCATCATCCACACAAGAACTGTACTAAACCAATCACCAGACTAATCCAGTATCACACCCATAATCCAGTATCACACACCTGTGATCCAATCACCTCCAAAAGCCCCACCTATGAGTATATGAAGCTTTAACAGGGAGACATCTGGATGTAAATCATAACAATAACACTAAGCTACATCCTCGGTCCTTCTATTTTTTAGTATGAAACAGGGTCTCACTAAATTATTCAGGCAGTACTAAAACCTGCAAGCTTCCAAAGTAGCCTGCCTCTGGAGTTTTATTATAATGAAGAACAGAGCAATATACAGATGTTCTATGCAAATAGGAACCAAACACCGTCCTCTCCTTCTGAAGGCCTCCCATCACCATGAGAATGATCCACATAGTATACTTGCATGGCATAGGGCTAGACCCACAAATACACCACGTCTTGTTACCTCTTCACAGTTCTTATTTCTATCTAAAATTGCTTTCATTTGTTCATCTGCTTATCTATGAAGTCCATTACAGCAGAAGCTCCATGAGGGCGCTTGATCTTGTTATGATGAGGTGATCAAGGTGCCTGCAGTACACTATTTAAGGAGGCACTCAGTCTCGAGAGCTGATTCTGCACTTGCACAGTCCTGAGATTGCCTTCTTAAACTCTGGACCCAAGATGCCTCACTTGTCTTACCCAGGTCTCAGGCCTCGTCTACCTGGGATTCCATCCCTGTGGAATCCTTCACTACTATGAAGAACTCAGTTTGAAGGTCACCTCCACTGTGAAGCTGTCTTAGGTAACTAATTTTCTTGTTTTGGCCTCCTTTGTCATCCTGATCTATTGCTGTTGCTGTAATAAAATATCATAAACTTGATACTTGTAAATAACAAAAATTACTTACAATTCTGAAAGCTGAGAAGTCTAAGATCAAAGCACCAGCAGATTCTGTGTCTGATGAGAGTTTCTAGAGTTAGATCACAACACCTACTAAAATCCCCACATGATTCCCTCAAACTACTCCCACAACTGCATGGTGAGATAGCCAAACCCAGAACAGCCTCAGAAGATAGGGCTTCCTTGTCTGGATGCCTACTGAGAGGGCCCCAAGCTTTATAGGACTGAAAAAGAACTTGAATTGTGCTATAACACTGAGATTCCAGGCTTCTCTCTGGCAGCTACCATTACCTAACGACTGAAGTTTAGGAAGCAGTTTCAGAAGAGGAGTCAAAGAATCAAGGATAAGTACATCGTTCGAGCACTTGCCTCCTTTTAAGAATTATGTTTACCAAACCTAACCAAGTGTTTCCTGTTTTCTTTCCAGTGAAACTGTGAGTTTGAGACTTCCAACTCATCAAAGACCCATCTAGACCTGGAATTTGTCAGGCATTTCCTCTTTCTTTCCTTTTCTATCTTTCTTCTCCTTCCTCCCTCCCTCTCTGCTTTCTTTCCGTCCTTTGTTTATGCATTCTTTTCTTCCTCTTTTCTTTCATCTTTTTTTTTCACAATGGGAAATTTGTTTGGATAAAAGCATCCATATATTAGAGAGGGAGACAAAGGGGTAGAGGAAAGAAAACAAGGAAGGGCGGATATGATCAAAGCATGCTATGTGCATGTCTGAAATGTTTTAATAAAGCCCATTGTTTTGTACAATTCACGTGTACTAAAAATTTGATTTTTAAAAGCACATGAAAATTCCAAGATCAAGGCACCAGCAGATTCCAAGTATCCTCGGATCCTCGATATACAATAGGTCTGGTAAGAGGGAAGGGCAGAAGAACCATTTGGCTCAAACTGAGGGCTCAAGGTTAGGCTTTTGGCATTACTACCAAAAAAAGTTGCACACAGAACCTTGGTAAGAATGTGTGTGTTTAAAATATTGATTTGTTATATGTATACAGCAAAATGATCCCACATTTGTGCATGATGTTCCACATTTAGAATGCATAGGAACACATCTGCTGGCATGTTTCACTCATAACACATGACAACTTTCAGAAAGATGCTGCGAATTTCATTCTGATCCATTTCCACGAACAGAGCTAGATGCCCTGTTATGGCTTTATCCGATGGTTTCATAGGCCCCTTAACTCCTGAAGATGAATTTGCAAGCAAAATAAAGTCTTCCCTTCTCAGGGGTCTTCAGTGCTTGCAGCAAAGGCTTTACTCAATTCTTTAGAGTTCATGGTGCCCTCTAGCGGCTCATGCGTAGCACCAGGCTATTTTTCTCTGATTATTTACATTTGGTCAGTCTTTCCCACCTTCTTACTGTACAGCTGGCTCCTGGCAAGTTTTATGAAGTGGCAACACTGATGAACTGCCTTGTTGGTTGATGACTCCGCCACAATGTCAGCATCTTCTTTGGATGACGCCAGACCTTTGCACCAAACTGTCATTCCCAGAATGCACCATCTTGCTCCACACTTTTGAGGACCACAGTGACAAAGAACTTCCAACATTAGGGCTGGGAGTTCGGCTCAGTGGCTTAAGCACCTGTCTGGCAGGTGTGAGGTTGTGAGTTCAATCCCCGGTGCCACAAAAAAAAAAAAAAAAAATTAAAGAATTAAAAAAATAGAACTTCCAACATTCTGCAGTGACCCAAAGCCTCTCTGTAAACCTTAGGAAAGAAGATGAACATTATGTGTGCCAGATCTTTGTATACATGGTTGAATCGTGGCACTATCAGGATATTTGCATCTCCAAGTTGACAGAGAAGCAAGCGCAAGCTCAATGAGGTTAAACAACACTCTCAACGTTTCAGGAGAAAAACCATAGAAAAGTAAGCCAACTCTAACTGCTTTCCTAGTATTTTCTCCTAAGTATTTCAGAATCATTTGCTAAGAAAAAGAGAAGGAACAAACAGTGTGTCATGAACCCAGTTGGGTAACAAACACTGGTCTTGGCACTTACTCACATTTGTTTCATTAATTCCTCAAAACCATCCATTTGTTCAGGTGTCATTAATCCTTTCATTGACCTAGTTATTCATGCACTTATTCAACAAATACCAATTTTACATCTACAAAGTGCCAAGGATTGTGCGAGGTGATAGGGATGCTAAGAGCAACAAGCCTGGTAAAGACATAGCTTCTATTTTCCAGCCTCCAGTGGCCAAGTCATATGCTCACACAGATGTGATGTTCTACCTGGTGATGTGGCCTGACCACCACACAGAAATCAGGTTTCTGAGTCAAAGGTAGCAGGACATGGAGGAGGAACATGGTAAGCAATACTCTAGGATATTTAGTTAGCTGAAAATAATATGAAAAAACCAGTAGGTTGGGAGACTGTCTTTTTGCAAGAATAGTCCCAAACTGGCTTATGTAATCCTCACAGTGTCACCTGGAGAAGACACAATTATAATCCCACATCTCACAGGGTAAGGGCTTCCTGAATAAAGGGGTAAAATGGCTTTCCCAGGGACTTTTAGCTTGTTTATGGTGAAGTCAAAATTTTAATTCAATTGTCATTTGTTGCAGAGCCAGAGCCAGGATTTTAACCCCAGGGCTATGAATGGTGCAAGAAGAATAGTACAGGGAAATAATCATGGAACCCTTTGAGTCTTACAAGGATTTTGATCTTGATCTGATTGTGTTTGAGGAGTCATTGAAAATTTGGAATTAGAAAATATTAATAGGCTAGATTTACTGAAATACATCGACGAGGCTGCCTATAGAGAGGAATCTGTCAGAAACAGGATGTGTTTAATCCACAGAATGCTCCACAGAACAGGGGAAGGTCCACACCAGGACATGCTGAGTTGCAGAAGTCAGTAAGTCACTCAAGGACACAAAACGCAGGCCACTGGGTGCATAAGCCCAGTGTAAAGAAAAGAAATAGGGCTGCTCATAAGGATTCAGGTATTTCTATCTAAGATTGTGGGCAACGTGACTCTAAGAAAATCGAGATGTGGACTGGAGGTAAGGGTGAGGTAAGTGACAAAGGAACAGGCAGGAACAGCAGACACCAAGGAAGCAGAGACGCCAGGTGCTGCAAAGCCAAGAGAACAGTGCTGCCACAAGGAGGGGATGAGGAATAAATGCCCTAGGAGGGTCAGGATGCACATGTAGGCCAGAGTATATCCATGCCACTCTCTGAGTTTAAGGTTGAGAAGAGTCAGGATTTGAGGAAGTTTTACTTAGTTCCCAGCAACTCACCCACCACAAATTTCAAAATATCTCTCCATCTGGGATACAGAAAATCATTTACAGTCCTCAGCCAGTTACAAGGGCACCAGATTTTGCCAAGTCACATTATTTGATAGAAATGGGCCTTGAAATGCCTGCTAATTGCTACAAGATTTAGCAGGGAGAGAAAGGCCTGCGAATGGGAAGTGGGGAGTTGGGGAGGTGGGGAGGTGGGGAGGTGTGTTGTCAGTTTTTCATGTGGTGAGCCCAGGGTAGAGGGATAACAAAACATAATGGGCCTGCTTCTCCCCATTCCAAATTACCAGGATCATTTTATTCTGGTGAAAGAAAGATGAAGCTCTTTTAAAAATGAGCAATTATGGCATATTTTTTTCATTGTTCTTGAGAAAGCTAAACCCCAATTATCCCAGTTATTTTGGAGGGGTTTTCAAAAGGCGCTCATACCACTGTTGAGCTCATTGTCTCCCCAGGCTCCTGGGAGAGGTTTGTTTACTGCAGTAATCCCTGTTGATCCCTTCTCTCCAACCCTCGCAAGCCTTTGCAGTACTCTTCCCACATGCTCTGCTCCTGCCCTGAAACTGGACTGCAGGCCCTTGAACCAGCTATAGAAAACTGTTTCCAAACAACCAGTAGTACCTCCTCTGAGCCTTTAAAGGTCATTAGAAGTGTCCATAATCTTACTGAGTACTCTTCCATCTTCAAGAAACAGCCCTTAAATCACATTGCTTCTTTAACCTAAAAGCTTTGCTAACTTCCTACTGCCTAAGAAATCTGGTCCGAAAGCTAGAGTATAAAATTTAACTCCCAACATTATTTTTCCCCCTTCAACTATTCAATTGTCCATTCATTCATTTATTATATATGAAGCAAATGGTGTACATTGGGCTGTATAACAGGTGCCAGAGGAGTCTTCACCCAGGAGAGGAAGTCGTCATAACATAACATAGAGGCTTTGTTAAGTGAACGTGGAGGGCTTAGGGACACGAAGAATGTGACAGTTGGTCTGAGTGTGGACAGAAGAGGACACTCCCTGGAGACATATTCGGGAAAATCTATGAGCTTCGAATTCTCAGTTGACTAGCAGAGTGAGAAGTCTTCAAGCTTGGGCAGTCACATAGAAGGTGGTGCTGTCGCTAAGGCAAACTCCATGCAGAAGAAATGAGTCTGACATGTGAAAGAATGAGTTCCTCTGGGGACTGGCTGAGCAGTGGGAGCATATGGACAGCCACCAGGAGATGCCTTGTGGACAACTGCTTATGGGAATCTGGTGCACAGGTGAGGCATCCAGGCCAGAGAGAGAAGCAAGGAAGTGGCAAGCTTAGGGATGGACATTGAATCCCTGGGTATGACCAGGTCATTCATGAAGATGGCTCTCGATGAAGAGCCCTGGATAGCACTCTCAGTAAAGGGCCACATGGAGAAATAAAAACTGCAGAGAGGAAACATGCTCCTACTTGGAGCCTGGCACTGAAAATGCAAACCTGTCCTTTCTTTCATGGGGATAGGCAAGTAGCAATGCCAAGAAGGACCCAGGTAGTTTGATAAAAGCACGTGTGAAAACCATGCTGATTCCCCTCATGCTCCTTCCCCTCTTCTGTGTAATGAAGAATTTGACTGGCTTTTATCATTGTTTCCCAGTGGATAGCTCAAAAGTTCTCAGAATTTACCATTCAATAGGAGTGTCTTTGCTCTTCATGGTGGGCCCTCAGACCACATTTGAGTTTATGTTAATGACATGCTGCAAGATGAGAACCGGTCATTGCCAGAGAGACCAACCTTGTGATCACACGGTTGGGGCTTTAAGCAACCCACATGATATTATCCCAGACTCAGGGGAGAAGGTCAGTAGACACTGAGTCTCATGGTCAGTAACTCAATCAATAATGTTGTATTATGAACCCTCAGTAAAAACTCCAGGCATGGGAATAGTAGCTAGCTTCCCTGTCTGGCAATATTCTCTGTATTTTCACACACCAGTGTGCTAGGAGAGTCCTGACCGATGAGGAAGTGACATGGAAGTTCATGTTTGGGACCTTCCCAGACCTTGCTCCAGTGCCCCCTCTGTGGCTGGTTCTCATTTGTATGCAAACAAATATATAGTGCTTTCCCGAGTTCCTTGAGCTATTCCAGTGAATTGTAAAAACTGTGAAAGTAATGGGAACTCCTAAATGTGTAACCAACTAGAAAGAAGTACTTAAGGCTTGGAGACTCCTGAATTTGACACTGATGTCTGAAGTGAGCACAGTCTTGTAGAGAACTAAGTATTTAACCTGTGACATTTGGCACAACTCTGGATACTTGGTGCCAGAACACCCTCATTCTGAAAAGGGATTGTGTTCCAAGCACAGTCACTGCTATGGTTTCAGTATGATTTGTCCCCACTGAAACTCATGTTGAAGCTTTGTCTTTATTGTCATAGAATTGAGATGCATTGGAACCTTAAAATGATGATTAGTCATGAAGAGGTATTGATGGTTTTCTTGCTAGAGTGAATTCTCATTCTGGTGGAACTGGACTTGATTATAAAGTAAGTGTGGTGCTGTTGGTTTTGCCCATGCTTCTTCTGCATGCCTTTACTTCTCTTTCTGCTTCTCCATCATGATATTACATGGCACAGGGACCTCATCAGAGGCCCCAAAGATGCTAGTATCATTCTTTCAAGACTTCCAGAATGATAAAACAAAATAAACCTCTTTTCTTTATAAATATTATAAACTTAAGCATTTTATTATAACAACAAATGAGCCTAAAACAGTCTACTAACATTGACTACATCTTCATTTGTACTAAGCATCTCACTTATAGTTTCTCACTTCCTCCTGGATACAAAACCAAACAGGGAGTGCAAAGTATTGTTATCCATGTTACAGATGAAGACATAGTGTCTCAAAATTAGGCACCCTGACAGAGATTATGAATCTAAGAAGTAGGGACACTGTAATTAAACCCAAGCCATCAAAATTCATTCTCTTAACCACTGTGCCAAATTTCTTCCCAACAAGATATTCCCACCCTCATATTTGATCTGGGAGCTTTAGCACAGTAGTGCTAATGACTGCAGGCATTACTGTGTTTATTCAGCCTATTCACTGAATACCCTGTATATGCCAAGTACTATGAGATCATCTAAACAAGAAAATGAACTCTGGATTTGTAGAGCTTATATTCTAACTAATGGTATGGGACAGAGGGGCATTTTACAGACTTTGGCTTCTACTCTGAATGAGATTAGAAGTTTAAGAACTATTACATGGTTGTAAGCAAAAGATAATAACATGATCTAATTTATATTGTATAGGAATCGCTCTGGCTGCTGTGTTGAAGATTGTCTTAAGGTAAGAGTAGAATCAAGAAAATTTGGTGGGACGCTGATGAAGTCAGTCAGCTAAAAATGATGGTGACTTTGTCAAGACTGAGAATAAGTAGTCAGATTGTGGGAAAATTCTCAGGGTAGAGCCAGAAAGATTAGCTGAGACATGAAACTTGGATGAGACATAAAGAAAGGAATAAATGATGATCCTAAGATTTAGACACTGAGAAAATGAGCGGGCATTCTATTAACTGAGATGGAGTAGATTGTATGAGAAGATTCTTGGACCTGAAGGTGGCAGGACGAAGGCACAATGTGCAATTCCAATGGCTACGTTTATGAGGACTGTCAAATATCCAGGAGGAGAAGTCAAAGGTCCTCACATGGTTGGACATGTGTGCCTAGGTTTAGCAGGACATAAATAGCTGTGTTTAAGATGAAGGCTAAAAACATAAATGTGACAATCACCATAGTATAGATAGCATCTTACTATCTGATCAATTAAACTAATATAAACACAGAAATTGACAAGATCAAAGACCAAGTTCACACTACTTCAACATTGGGAGGTCAGGGAGAAATGAATGAACTGGAAATTGAGGCACGACCAGTATACAGAGGAACTCAAAGAGGATAGAATCTTCTGGAAGTCATGCAAAGAATCTGCATTCAGAAGAGAGCATGATCAAGTTTGTCAGGTGCTGCTGGGAAGCCAATGGACATGAGGACCAAGAATAAATTGTTGGATTTAGCAACATGGAAATCATTGGTGACTTTGGCAAGAAGAGTTTCAATGATGAAGCAAGAGAATGGTCTGGTCAGAGTTGGTTTCAGAGAGAACAGAAGACAAATGTGAGACTATGACCAGAGAACAGTTTTCCAACTAGTCTTGCAGTAAAGAGGACCACAGAAATGGGCAGAAGCCAGCCATCAAAGTGGAGTAAGAGAAGTTGTCTTTCTTCATTTATTTGATTTGTTAAGAAATAAGGCAGAAGAAATAATGAAGCCAAGAGATTTGAATCATTGAATGAAACTGAAGCCAGAATAGAGAAGAAATGACTCTCCAGTGGAATTTGTCCCAGTCACAATCTTACATAATCAAATGTAATACCTAATGTAATTTGATATAATAGGCTATTGAAGTCTGAATTAATAAGGAAAATTATCATTACCGTAAGGTTTATCCATGATACACAAGTTGAAATGGCCCATTCTCGAGTTTTTATTAAATCTGAAGTTCATGGAGGTGGCCATGGCATACACATATATTGAAATCCAGGACAGAAATGGTGAGGAAGCACTTTCTGGAAATAGGGTTAGGGGAGCTCCAGAGTGAGCAAATCTGAATCTGACTCTAGCCCAAGAATGTGTGCCCTCTCATTTGTTGGCTTTTTATTCTTTTCCCATTGTGTATTTTTTCCATTTCAGTCCAGGGTGCCTGATCTGGGAACCTACTGCCATCTTGAATTCAGCAGCATAATTTACTTCCTAGCTTTTGGAGTACATTTTATAACACAAATGCATTTTTTAAAAACCCCCGCATACACACACACACACACACACACACACATAATGAGTTCTGAGTGCTGCCCCTAAGCTAAGAGTGATCTTGCCAAAGTCCTTCCCTTCTATGAATATCAGAGTCCTCGATTAGGAAATAGGAATCAGTGTTACCAAATGATGGCATGGCAATGTATCATGTGAAGGCATCTTGCACAAAGTAGGACAATAGGTGCTCCAACAGAGCCTGAGATCTGATGAGTTCAAAATGTGGGTTGCTAGGGGTCCCTGAGGAATGTCTGGCTAAGTACTGTGCTGGGATCCTCATGTGAGCAGAGAAAGGCATGCTCAAGGGTTGAGGAGGCACAGAACAGCATACAGCTGCCTGAGAAGCCCTTCCTGGGGAAGTCACAACATGAGCTCAATCTTGAAAGGTGGGGACAAAAAAAGACTCCGAGATAGGAGAGACCAGTTAATTCCAGACAGAAGGACGTATTCTCATGACTCCATGAACAGGGCCATGCCATGGGAAGTAGTTGCTATTTCCTTTCCCTCTTCCTACCCCATTTTACACACATTTTATCTCTTTAGGATTAGATATTCAGTTTGAAACTCCTGTTTTGAACGATCTTCCCCTGACCACCCTATCCTAATCACTCTACTGTATTCAGCTCTCTATGCTTGCCCCCTCAGGTCTGCCTACTCTTTCTCCACAGCAAAATTTGCCAGTATATATAGTTGGCCCCCCATGTCCTCGGGTTCAGCATCTGAGATCCAACCATCTACAGATCAAACATAATTAGGCATAAGATGATGAAATCTGTACTGACTGTGCAATGACATTTTCTTGTCATTATTCCCTAAATACTACAATGTAATGGTTGTTTAAATAATATGGTTGTTTGGATTTTCAGTGTTCCCCCAAAGGCCAATGTGTTAGAGGTATGTTCCCTTGGGTGATACCATTGGGAGGAACCTTCCAGAGGCTGGTGGGAAGTTCTTGGATCACTGGGGATGGGCCCTTGAAGAAAACTGTGAGACCATAGCCCCTTCCTCTTCTTTTGCTTCCTGACCATGAGGTGAGCAATTGACTCCCTCCATTGCCATCTGGCATCCCCACCAGAGACCTAAGAGCAATGATTCTGCCTGATCATAGGCTGGAACTTCTAAAATCAAGAAGCAAGTAAAACTTTTTTCTTCATAAGTTAAATATTTCAGGTATTTTGTTATAATGATGGAAAACTGAGTAAAGCACATAGTGTTAGATATTATAAGTAATCTAGAAATGGTTTAAAGATTATAGGAGGACACATTATGCAAATAGTATGCAAATTTTGCATGTTTTTACAAAAAGGAGTTGGATACCCACAGATTTGGGTATCCATGGAGTGGATGGTCTCTGTACCCATTCTGCAAATACCAAAGGACAATTCTACTCACTTTTTTGCTTGCTTGAAGGTATAGACTTTGATATCAAACTTTGTGGGGAAAATTCCAGTTCTCACCCCAATCAGATATGTCATTTCAGGGACATCATTGTGTCTTTCTGGTTCTTAATTTCCTTACCTATAAATTGGCAAAAACGAAACCTACCTCATGGCCATGAAATTGTTAAGAGAAACCAATGAGATAAGCTGTTGAAGCTCCTGGAATTTCCTGTAATTGCTCAATAAATGCTGTTTTACTGTTCTTTGGAAACCTTTTATGAGTGACTCTAAACACCATGAGTGTAGGGACACCATCTGATTTATAGGCACTTATATGGATAAATATGTGCACAAAACTGGAACTGATTCAAACCATTTTCTTCTGAAAAAAAAATTACTTGCTGTTGACACACACGAGTCTGACTTTTAGCCTTTCCAACTGTTCCTATTTGTCATGATCTACTGTCTCAGTACCCATCCTCGATTCACAGGAAAATCAGGCCTCCCACATTCAGTCATGAATCAGCAAGGTGAAATTTGACACTAAATGGCATTTCCATGAAGCGCTGAAACTCTTACATCTTATTTTGAGTGTCACTATTTGTGACACACTTTAATCTTGAAGTAACAACTGTAAAAGTTTTGCCAAGCTCATTTTCAAGACATGGTCACTGAAATCTGTGATTCACGTCTGATTTCAAATTTCAATTAGATTAGCTTTCCTCCAGAAGCAGCAGTGTGTATTTAGTCAGTTCAACTCAATCTGCTGCAGGTGCAAAAAGCAAGGGATCATCAGGCCTAACTTTACAGATGAATCTGAGCTCGGAAGAGGAAAGGCAGTGCATCCAGTGTCCTACCATGAATTATAGCAGCATCAGGATCTTCCCAGACTCAGGGACTCACGGTAAAATGGAAGCAGAGAAGACGGCCCAGGAAGAAGACAGGTTTGCCTCTGCTTTTCATCACCAGGAAAGGGAGGAGATCCTCCCATGGCCATATTTCTCATTAATTTTCAAGTCAACAATAAGTGAGTATTGCTTCCCCTGAATAATTCCAAATGACAGCATGAACTGATGTCATTCAAGACCACCATGCTTATACCCTCTCTCCTTTGAGTCTCCACTAAGGTAGCTGCTGTCATCAATTTGAAACACTCCTCCCAAAAGCTTCTCTGTCTTATCACGAACATATGTATGAATAGCCATAAAAATATGTTAGCGTTGTTCAGTGTGATGTATTTCCATGAGTAGGACCATATTCCATGTATTATTCTTCAGGCTATTTTTCACCCTCAACAGTATAACTGTTTCTAGGCAAGTACCTGCAGGTTATTCTAGTGCTTTTTAACTGGTATGCCATGGTCAATACAGTAATTTTATCATGCTATATTATTGTATTGTTATATTGGACAATGTTTAGGAAATTCTAAATTTCTTTTATATAATGATACCCCATTAAAATCCTGTTATACTCACATACCATGACTTCTCCATGGAAGGCCTCTTGAGAAGAACTGCTGGTCATAGGGTGTGCACATCTTTAGCTTTATTAGATGCTGTCAAATTGCTCTCCAGAGAAGCACTGGAAACGTTTTCACTCATCCATTCTAGGAGTGTGATTTCCCATTCCCTCACTGTCATTCAAATGTCAAACTCCCATTTGATGGGGGGGAAATGATGCCACTGTTTAAACTTTTTTCTTCATGATTCTTAACTCTATCCCCTTCTATGTAAACTGCTTGTTAATGTCTTTTGCACTTTTTTCTATTGGGCTGTCTGACTTTTCTCCCAACACTATTTAAAAAGCCCTTAAGCCCTGCTGAAATCTGAAGTGAATCATAGCTCAGAAATCTCATGCTACATTAAGAGAATGATTTGAAATGTTATTTTTAAAGGGTGGGGTACTGAGTGAGACATCATGGAGAAATGTGGATGACAGGCAGATCTGAAATGAAAAGATGCTTCATGAAACTGGGTGTACAAAGGGGAGCATGTGGGGCTTTGTGCAAAACTTTTCTGTCCATCTGCTGATAACCAGATGCTACTACTGAACCCACACAGGACAGAGCGGCACACTGGGCCACCTGAGATCCTGTCAATAAAACAATGGACAGTATTTTCTTAATTTTTACATTGACTATGTGGTGAAATGTAAGGCAGAAATGCTAGGTTTAAGAAAATATATTACTACAACTAACTTTCTATTTCTTTTTACCTTTCAGTGGGGCTGCCAAGAACTTTGAAATCACAATTTGAGACTCGTTATATTTCCGTTGGATGGTGTCAGTCTAATAGAAGATGACCTGGGCAACTCTCTTTGAGTGCAAAACAATTGCTGCAAAATTAGTTAAATCAGGTCTCATTTCCATATACTGATATGTACAGAGTGGGTTATGCTATTCGCTTCTCCCTTCAATTGGCTCTAAATTATGCAAATAAGGCTAGCTGTAGTACTGATATGCAATTGTTAAAGCCACCCTGACAGTTTCCTGTTTCCTCACGTAGTGCTCTCTGTAAAGGATTGAGCACGGCAAGATGGCAGAGCCAGTCAACTCCAGGAATGTCAGCTGGGTAGGAGTCTCAGATAAGAGGCTATGACTCCCCAGGGCACAAATTTACATATCAGCAACTAAAACAACAGTCCCCTAAAATCACTCAAATGCTACCCTAATTGAGTTATGTAGACTGATCCTTCTGCATATCATTCCCTGCATATTGCCAAGATGCTTTTCTCCTCATCTAGCCAGCTCAAATTACTCACGTAGTTGTTGGCATCCTCACTGTCACTCATCCTTGAACCACTCCCTTCTTCACAGGATAATAAATTCTGGGAGAGGCCTTGGATCAGGGCCATTATCCTTATATCCTCACTTAGATCAGACTTAGGATCCCTTGGCTGTCCACGACTTTGAATATGTCTTAGCATCTTTACTCTTGTCATGGGTTGCTTTGGAGGTAGTAGCTTGGAATTAACTTGCTGTAATTCCAATAACATTTCTATGGGATTACAAATATAACTTTCCAGATTACAAGGTGGATTGAAAAAGGATTACAATATTTAGATTACATTATACAGTATTTGGATTACTATATATAATACTGGGATTACGATAGTGGTGTAGGAGATGAAAGCAATTACATTTCAAGTTCCAGCTCCTCAAGTAGAAATGCCAGGTGTCCTTGAGTATGTCACTTTCACATCCAGCCTCACTGACTTTAAAGTGAATGTAGACAAAAGTCAAATTCACGCATTTACTCAAGTATTCATCCAGTAACACAACTCAGGGCCTCAATCACTTAGGCCTCAGAGTTATGTCAACAGAGGACTGACCTATCACTTGTTTTTGGCCTAATCAAAAGGTAGATTATAAAAGAACTAGAAACAGGACATTTTCTCTGAGATGTCCCCTACTCTGAAGGGTTCATTAGTCAGACCTGATGTGTGAAAGAGCTGAAAAACTTCTTTTCTCTGTCACCTGGGCCCTATGGGCTCCTTCTGCTGACCTTGCTAATAAGCTCACCACATAGAACATTACTTCTATTTATCAAATTCAGTAGCTTTGAACTTCACATGTTCACCAATTAAGATTCCTACAAGATATAGTAAAACAACTCGAAATGGGTTCTAAAAAACAAAAAGTGGGAAGAAGGGAGTATTTGTCGGCTTCCGTATTAATTTTCCAAGACTGCTATAAGAAGCTATATCCTCCAGCTCTGGAGACCACAAGTCCCAAATCAGGTGTCAGCAGGATCATGTTCCCACTGAAGGCTCTGGGGACAACCCATTCCCAGTGTTCCTTGCTCTAAGGTGGCATCGCCTGCCTTCATTATAAGTGGTTCTCTTCTCTGGGTCTCTGTGTGTATTTTTCTGTTTGTTTTTAAGACAGAACAAGTGTTATGGCGCGCACGTTTCCAAGAAGCGAAAATTTGTCATCGATGGCATCTTCAAAGTTAACCTGAATGAGTTCCTTACTGGGGAGCTGGATGAAGATGGCTACTCTGGAGCTGAAGTTCGAGTTACATCAACCAGCACAGAAACTATTATCTTAGCTACCAGAACAGAGTGTTCTTAGTGAGAAGGACTGGGCAGTCTGAGAATTGACTACTGTAGTTCAAAAGAGGTTTGGCGTCCCTGAGGGCAGTGCAGAGCTTTATGTTGTAAAAGTGGGACTGAGAGGTCTGTGTGCCATTGCCCAGGCAGTATCTCTGCATTACAAACTCCTAGGAGGGCTTGCTGTGTGGAGAGCCTGCTGTGGTGTGCTGCGGTTCATCATGGAGAGTGAGTCAAAAGCTGTGAGGTCATGGTGTCTGGAGAACTCCGAGGACAGAGGGCTAAGTCCATGAAGTTTATGGATGACCTGATGAGTCATAGTGATGCTCCATGTTGACACCACTGTGTATCATGTGCTGCTCAGACAGGGTGTACTGGGTATCAAAGTAAAGATCATGCTGCCCTGGGATCCAGGGGGTAAGACTGGCCCCAGGAGGCCTCTGCCTGACCATGTGAGCATTGTGGAACCCAAAGATGAGATCCTACCCACCACTCGCATCTCGGAACAGAAGGGTGGGAAGCCAGAGCCTCCTGACATGTCCCAACTAGTCCCTACAGCATAACACAGTGTCCTTGACAGCAGTATCTGAAAATGGAGGCTGCTGTGTAAAGACACTTAATAAATCTTGTACAAAGACAAAAAACCAAACCAAACCAAACCAAACAAAAACAGCAAGAGTTATGACCACTAGTACAAACAAAAAGAGCAAGAGTTATGACCTTCTGCTAGTACTCTCACTAGGATAGGGCCTACCCTCTTCCAGTATGATCTCATCCTGATTTTTGTATTTATTATACCATCAAGAACCAGATTTCCAAAGAAGGTCACATTCTGAGGTTTCAGGAAGTCATGAATTTGGCAGAGTGTCTTAGTCCACTTTCTATGATTACTACTGATCGGGTAATTCATACAGAGTATAAGTTATTTTGGTTCACAGTTCTGGACGTGTAAGGTCATGGAACCACAACTGGTCAGGGTCTTTGAAAAGTGCCACAGAGGATTGCACAGGGATAGGGGCCTATCCAAGAGACAGAGTCAAACTGGCTTCTATAAAAAACCCGCACTGAAGATAACCCATTAGCCACTAATCTATGAATAGATAAACCCATTCTTGAGGACAGAGACCTTGCAACCTAATCACTCTACTTCTTACCACCTCACAGTGGGGATTAAGTTCCAACATGAGTTTCAGTGGGAATAGTCCCACTGTAGCCAGATGCTAGGAGAAGCACATTCTGGCTCCTTTGCGCTGGCTCACACATACATGGGAAAGGTGAATCTTGACCCAACACTGCTGATGGATTCCTCACATCAATCAGGATCAGTACCTGGGATTGCAGCAGCCCCATGGGCACTGACACAGTTGCCCAGCCAGCTTCCCCACATCTCTCAGCCACACAGCCAAGGCCCAGATTTTCTACATGCCTACAGGAGCCGAGAGGCCTACGTTTTACCCTCTGTCACTCCCACCCTACAGCCTTTCAATTGGACCCCATTAATTGTGGCATCTTCCAGTCCGGTTCCCTTCAGGCTCCAAGTCCAATCCAGGAGCTCAACCCCTCCTCACTTGTCCACCTGGTGCTGTACCTAAATGTATCTTTTTTTGTTGTTGTTTGCTAAAAATTACTATGTTCATTACAGAGTGTTTGGAATTACATAATAAAGAAAAAGAAACTTTATTTTTAATTTAATCGACAATTATCCCATAGAAATGAGTGGTGACAAGAAGTCAAAACTCAAGCTACTTTCAAAATAGGTTAATTTTTACTGGAATGCCCTGATTCAGATAATTTGTAAGCAGCCAAGAGAGCTCTAGGTTCTGGTTGTTCTTTTTGGATCTGCCTCTGAGTATCCAAAGGTATTTATCTCTAAACTCTCTAGTACAAAGCTACTTGGCCCTCCTAGGCTCTCTTGGAGAGTAATTGATTTTTTCCATTTTACCCCAAAGCCAGCCTACCTTCCAAGTTCCTAGGTTCAGAACAAAATGCACTCTTCCCTCCATATTTTCCATTGCTAACTCCAAAGTAATTGAATGATCCAGACATGTCTCTTCATTGCTCTCCAAATGGGGACTGGAAGTTAAAGAATGAACTGACTCAGTTCTCAATGAGCTGTGGTCTGAGGTCAAAGAATCAAAGCACAGAATAAACTCCTAAAACTTCATCACTGGGCACAATGACACATGGCTGTAATCCTAACTACTTGAGAGTTGGAGGCAGGAAGATCTCAAACTTGAGGCCAACCTGGGCAACTTAAAGAGAGCTTGTCTCAAAACAAAAGATGAAAAGGTCTGGGTTTCCAATACAACCATGTGACAAACTAGCAGTCTCTACTTTTCCCTTAACCTTCATTTCTTCATCTGTAACTGAGAAATGCAGTGACTGTACAGCTGGCTTTAGCCCTGATAGTGCATAGTCTTTGCACGCTAAGCATGTCCTTAGAAAGAAAGCCCAAAACCAGCGACAAGATGGTAAAACAAGGATTGGTTTCTTGAATTATATCTTATCAAAGAGCTTTTCCTTAACCCTAGTTGTTCCTAAGCTCATATGTGCAAAAGTTTAGCAGGCCCCTTCATTTTATGCACTAAGGAAGAACGTTCTAAGTTTGAATTCTCTATGATCAAAAGATAGGCATTTTCCTCTGGAAGCAAAAAACAAAAAGATAATTTCAGTGTAGTAATGAGAAGCTCTGAGAACAGGAAGGAGAATACTTTCTATCTGACAGTTCTGTTAACATCCTCAAGAATACCCCATGGCCACTGCTGAATAAATATCCCGTTTGACCAGAGAGGCTTCATTCATTTTCCTCTTGTGCAATTTTACAGTTTGCTGTAAATGATTCAAGATGCATGATGAAAGATAGGAATGACAGTATGTTCCTCTGATCCCTCTAACTCAGGGAGTTTTCCTAAAAGATAAAGGTGAAGAATACTCCCTGAGGCAAGCAAGTTTTGTGTAGGAAGGCAAAGCCACCCTAGGTATTTTGAATGGGAAAAGATTTAACACAGGGAATTGATGCTTATCCAACCAGAGGAAGGACTGGGAGCATATTCATTTCCTAGAGCTGCAATAACAAAGTACGACAAATGAGGTGGCCTAAAGAAACAGTCCCAGAGTTCCAGAGGTTAGATGTCTGAAATCAAGCTGTCAACAGGCCCGTGCTCTGAGACCTATAGGGGAAAATCCTTATTCACCACTCTCTAGCTGCTGGTGGTGGCCAGCAGTCCTTGGTATTCCTTGGTCTGCAGCTGCAACACTTGAATGTCTCCCTTGGTCATTGCATGGCATTCTCCCTTCAAGCATCTCTCTCCTCTTTTTGTAAGAATGACAGCCACACTGGATTAGAGGTCTACCCTACTCCAGTATGATTTCATCTCAACTAATTACTTCTACAAAAACACAATTCCCATATAAGGTCACACATTTTGAGGTACCAGCAGTAGGATTTAAACACATATTTTGGAGGCTACAATTCAACCCACACTGGCCAGTTTTGAGAAATGTGAAAAGCATAAGAATCTCAGAGAAGTGACTGACATGTTTTCTGCTGCCTGCAGCACCAAAATCAATTACTAAGAGAGTATGAGGGTACCCAGAAGCCACTGAGTGACCCACACTGTTTTCCACCATTATGTGAGCATCAACCCTCAGTTCCCACCCGGAAACCAGGGTCCTTCATTCTTTCACCTTTCGGATCTCACGCTAATGCCTCACATCAGCAGGACCTAAAAGAAACTCTGCTGGTGTGGGAGTCCAGGAAAAGTCATTCTCAGGGTGGATCCCTGTATTATAAACAGGATGCTTGCAATCCCCAATTCGTATATTGGTGCTGTATTTCCCAGTTGATGGTGTTTGGAAGTGAGGACTTTGGAGGGTGATTAGATCATGAAGTGAAGCCCTCATAAATGGAATTAGTATCCTTTTAACATGAAACATGGTGGTACAGCACCTGCCTGGCAAGCACAGTGTCATGAGTTTGATTCCTGGTACAAAAAAAAAGATGAAACATGGAAGATATTATCTGATATTCTCTCTCTCTCTCTCTCTCTCTCTGTCTCTCTCTCTCTCTCTCTGTCTCTCTCTCTTTTCCCCTTCTGCCATATGAGGCTACAGTAAGAAAACATTTGTCTCCAAACTGACAAAACAGTCCTCCCTGGAACAGTTTCCTGGCACCATAGAATTTGTCACCAGAAATTTGAGAAATAAATGTCTAAGGTTCAAACTTTCTAGTCTCTGGTATTTTTCTCATAGTAGCTGAGCTGACTCAGAAACTTTTGGAATAGAGAGGAGAGCTTAGGAAGCAGGAGAGTATTGAGTATCAACATACAATATGCAGCACATACATTATGATCAAAACTGGAGACATCTGTCCCCAGAATATGTCTTACTTTATCCAATAACACTTATTAAGCTCCTTGTCTGTGCCAGATACTGTACTGGAGGAGATTAGAAATTAAACGCATATAAAGTTAACTGAAACACAGTCTCTGCAGCAGAGGTATGTTCATGATTGTGGAAAGGAAATACACATAAATAATTAAAAGGCATTGTGAAAACTTCTATAATTATAAAATTAAGGTAAGTTTATTTCTTTCTTTTTTAAAGACATATGTAACAAAGACAAAAAACAAAACAGACAAACAAACGACTAGAGTAAATGCACAACAGTAACATTACAGGTTTACAAAACAGGATGATAGAAACTTGAGAATGGTTGCAATATTGCATATTGTTATCTTTAAAATGGTTGTTTACGTTAACAGATATAGACATGTAAAATTGAAGTTTATTTATTTCCAATGCTTGCAGTATCCTGGACACGTTTCTTCCTTGTTCCAGATCCAATCTACCAAAAATTTCATCAGCTTCACCTTCAAAATCTGATAGGAAACTCTAGGAAATGCTAGTTGCTTTTTGTTCAGGATGGTAATGACACTGAGATATTGAGGTGATCTCTTCTAGAGACAGTTAGTGAAATGATTATAGATTAAATGATTGTATGTCTTAGATTTGCTGTCAAATAACACAGAAGAAGGAGGTATATCAATGAAACAAGGAAACCCAAGTTGATCATTGTGGAAACTGAGTAATAGATATATGCAGTTTTGAGTTTACTATCCTACTTTTATGTTTTAAATGTCCCATAGCAATATACTGGGATATTGAATATATATATATATATATATATATATATATATATTCTCATTATCCCAGCACTTTATACCACTACAGTTCTGACCCATGTCATTGTCTTCTCTGTAATTTTCCCTTACCTTCCTCTCTGTTCCACTACTTTTTGCTCCCACCTGTATTCCCAACACAGCACTGGAGAGACCATTTCAGAATATAAATCAGCTCAGTCTTTGAGCCTCTCATTCTTTTACAGTCATATTGGCCTCCCTTCCATTCTTCAAAAACGCCAGGTAAAATCCTGCCTTAAGGCATTTGCACTTGTTCATCTTTCTTCCCTGAATGCTCTTCTCCCGGGTCCCTCATCATGTCATATTTTTGCTCACATGTCACTTCCATGGTGAGAACTTCTGTGAACGCCAACCTAAACCAGCAGCCCATCCATATTCCCCTTACCCTGATTGATTCTTCTCTCCATCACACTTTCATTCAGCTGACATGCTATAGATAGATTTGGTTTTATTTGTTGTCAGACTTTCTCATTCTCATCTTTCCTGTGTGTGGAACCATGCTGGGAACCTCACAGGTTCTTTTTAAATAGCTGCTGAGCAAGTGGAAGGGAAAATCGACAGGTAGAGGAAGAGGCAAAAGAAGTGGACAAGTGGCTGCTGTTTGGGATCCATCAGAGAAGTCTCAGAGCTGGAAAGTAAATGACTAAAATCACTGAAGGAGCCAAAGACACTTCAGAGAGCATGGTGGCCTCACTGGAGAGGAGTAGCTGCTGCAGAAGGGCAGACATGAGCTGCAGGTGTCTAAGGTGGCAGGAAAGACTGATATGGCTCACGTGCTTGACAAACCTGGGTGTGAATGTTCATATCAGAAGTAATCAAGGTATTGATCATGAGAGTCTGTGGGTCCAAAACATGGTGCAGGTCTTGCATCCTCACCAGATTTTTAAACATTTCAAGAAATAGACAATAAAAGAAAAAGATGAAGAAAAATGAAAGAAATTATACAGAGAGTAAAAATAAGGGAGTAGTTAAGGGGAGAAAATTTAAAGGGGAGAAGAAAAAAAACAGAGAAATAAAAGAAGAGATTAAAAGCAAAGCTGAAGGATGAAGGAAGATTATCAAAGCCTCAGGAAACTGGTGAAGACAGGAGGGAAGAGAAGAAGAAAAAACAAAACCAAAACAACAGGAACAACAAAATATAATGTTCATATTCATGAAAAAAATAAAAAACAACAAAACTTTCCAAAACAAAAACAAAATGAAAAGAAAGGAAAAGAAAAGAAAAGAAAAAAGAAATTTCTCTGTCATTTCAAGTCTGCGGTTGTCTTCCAGGGTTACAGTTTTGTTCAATTCAGGGCATGACTCTATTTTCACTGGTAGACAGTGCAGGCAGTCAGAGCCTCTCAAGCATATTCTAGAAAGAGACAATGAATCCAACAATGACAGTAAGTCAAAAAGAATCAACACACCTGGTGGGATGCAAAAGGGGGGAAAAATGCAGAAATCAGCAACAGAAAAATAATGCAATGACAGGAATAAGTCAATACATCACAAAAATAACTCTCAGTGGGAATGGTCTCAATTCCCCAGTCAAAATACGTGGATTGACAGAATGAATCCAGAAAGAAAACCCAACAATATGCAGAATATAAGAAACACATTTAATTATAAAAGATACTCATAGATTAAAAATCGAAGGGTGGAAGACAATATTCTATGAAATGGGAATCCAGAAAAAATCAAGAGTTGCTATCCTAATTTCAGACAAAGTAGATTTCACGCTAAAGCAGATCACAAGAGACAAAGTAGGTCACTACATATTTGTGAAGGGATCAAATCATCAGGAAAAATTAACAATTATAAATATATACACAAATATAAGTGCACCCAACTTCATAAAACATATATGCACCAAATATAAGTGCACCCAGCTTCATAAAATATATATGCATCAAATATAAGTTCACCTAACTTCATAAAACAAACACTAACAGACATGAAAAAAACAGATAAATACTAATCTTCTCAAAAGTGTTAAAGACAGCATTCCACAGTGAGATAGTCATACCTCTGTTGTAGCAATACAATTCAAAACAGCCTATCCGTCCATCAAGAGATGAATGGATTTAAAACTGTATTTATTAAAGATGCATTTATAAAATCTGCCATAAAACTATTAACAATATATTTACTAACTCTGCCATATAAAATGATACACTTAAGTCATTTGTAGGAAAATGGATGTGCCTTGGAGACCGCAATGTTAAATGAAGTAACTCAGACACACAGCTTAAATATTGCATGGTTTTTCTTATATAAAAAATGCAGTGCATATATAAAGTATGAAACAAATACAGATAATAGGGAAAAAGAAAAAGAAAATAAATATTGTAATTCACCATGGACAAAGTATATAAAAGTGTATTTCGACTTAGTATAATAGTCTTACATGTTATAGGTGTTCCATGGTCTATTAGCCTGGCTTTCAATTTGTATTCTTATAAAATAAATAAATGAATTCAATAATGGAAAAATAAAAGAAGGCTGGGTAGGGGGACAAAGGAAGGAATTGAAATGTATTGTGCAAATATCCCAGTTCCTTGCAGTGAATGTAATCGTTATGTACTGCAAACATGTACTAATAAAAATCCCAAAATTGAAAAATAATAAAATAAAGTTTTAAATTCTGTTTTTAAATTGACATGCAATGATTGTACATATTAGTAGGGAACAGTGTGATCATTTGACGAGTGTACAATGTGCTATGAGTAAATCAGGACAACTAGCATTTCCATCTCTACAAACATCATATCTGTGTATTGAACCTTAGAACTCCTTCCTTTTAGTTCTTTATAAAATATATATAAAATTGTTGTGAACTACAGTCACCAAACTATGCTGTATATTAGAATTTTTTTCTTCCTCAGGTTTTTAATCGTATGTTGATGAATGGAGCAGAGTTCAATGGGCATTCTAAGAATTTCAAAATCATACATTTGTAAATGTTTTCCAGGCCACAAAAGTCTGATGGGCAAAACATAAAGTTATTTACATTTCTAGAATTTAACTTTGAAACCATTCTGACTGAAAATTCAAACAAGGTACCCCCAGAAAAAAAAACTCATGTAAATTCTTTCTCAAACATTATCAGTGTTAGATTGAGAAGGAAAGAGAAAAAAGAGGTGAACTCATGCATCAGTCCCTTGTTGCAGTTGTAACAAGTAATCATAATAACCCTACACCCTTAGGACAATACCTACTTATCATTTACAGTTCTGGACATCATAGGTCTGTGTTATGGTTTATTCATCACATCAACTTGAGAAATTTAGACGTTTAACTAAGTAGCTAAGCAGTTCTACATCATAGGGTGTGGTCCTGGGGCAGCTGTTTATGCTCCAGGATGTTGTAATGGTTGACTGTGTCAACTTGAGGAGTTTAAAAGTTTAACTAAGTGACTCAGCAGGGGGTCAGGGTCCTCACATTGTAAACATCCTGGACTTTTGCAAGACAAGGGTAGGGAGATGATATGAGTGTTACACCCACTCCAGGGTGGGTAGCTGCTTACAATATAAGGGAGGAAAAGAGGTTTACTCTCCTCCCCTCCTCTTGCTTTTGTTGCTTTTGTGTCTTCTGTCACCTTGAACTGTTGCTCCTTTGTCATACCACTCTGCCTTGTGCACAGCTCTTAAGAAACTCCAGGGAAGGGGACCATGAAGAAATAAAGACAAGAATCAAAATGTAGAAGGTTGAGGTCAGGTGAAGCCTCCTCTCCTGGTGGGATAAAAAAACTCCCCAGTGACTACAGCTCATTTATTTATACACTTGGCAGGTTGATGTCAGGTGAAATCTCTCTGCCCAAAATCTTGTTCATCTAGCTCACCTTGGGTACCTCATGTTCTCAGGGCTACAACAACTTGTTCACCTGGCTTGCCTCAGACTCCATATTCTCAGGCCTGGCCTTGCTCGTAGCCCCACATGTGTGATCAACCTTTGGTTTCAGCCACTCCCCAATCTCCGCCTTTTTTGTTTCATAGTTGCAAGTGATGGATGGTCAGTTGGAGGTGAAGGAGCTGTTTGGAAGACTCTGCAGAAGACCCTCTCCTTCTCAAGTGAGCTTACACTTAGGCTAAAGATTCCCAGTTCAAGGATTTCAGGTCCCTGTATTCAGCAATCTGAAGCTATAGTCTATTAACCCATAACAGTAGTCAGTTACCAGTGTAGCTGGAAATTGTTAGAACTGTTAGTAATTTGAGTTTCTTTTATAGCTAACATATTACTAAGGCATTTTTAAATACATCTTCTGGTTATAACTTTCTGCTGGATGTTTAAGACTCAGTTAAAGTGAGACCCATTATTAATTAAAGTTAATTTCTTGCTATCTTCCAAAGTCAATTAAGTCTCCTCAGGATTTACCTTGAACCATGTACAGTGCACCTCAATTCTCCTGTCAGTGTTGGCTGTCTTGATGAGTCATGACCATTGCTTGACCAAGTTGCTTTCTGTGAAAACTTGGGAGACTTTATCTCTTGGTGACACTCTTTAGGCATACTATCCACCACTAATCTCATTCCTCTGTGGTCCAACAATCTCCTTTGTCAGAAGACGAGGGAATCACTGAGTCATAGGATGTTGCAGCAGAGGTTCTCTTATGTCCTGGGTCCTCATTGACCTCAGAGGGCCTGGTTCAAAATATTGACTGACCTCTTAGACTATCTATCTTTCTAGTTTTTGGTCTCCAAACTTCAGTTGTTGAACACCTGGAAGAGAAGGTTAATGACATTACATTGTAATGGGGGCAGTGGGTTTAATATTATAATTTTATCTGAATATCAAGCACCTCGAGACATAAAGTAGAACTGTTATTTTCCTACCAACCATGGATGTTCTAGTAATTGAATTCCTGTAGAATGTTAACAGACAACAGTTTTACACAGAAAATTTGAAATCAAAAGTCATACATAATATTGTAGCATGACCATTAGGATGACATTTTTGTAACACACTTAAAATTTCCATCTTGGTATAAAATAGACTTTTTAATCAATATCTCTATCTAGTACATGGGAAGTTTTACCTAACTTGTTGACCTTTAATGGGATGTCATTGAAGAAACTTATGACATTGTGTAGATAGCTTAATATCCAGGCATCTCTTAAGTATAGTGGCACAGGCATAGTATATAGATCACATTAGTTTTTGCTAAAGGCAGAGGTCTGAATCTGAACGAAAAATTCCATAGGTATGCCTGGGACTTGCCCTGGCTTGCCTTGTGCTCCAGAGGCTCTAAACTCCTCTCAGCCAGATGCAAGGTCCAGATAGTGCCACACTCTGGGGTGTGTTCTACCTAGCCGTCTGGGCCCTGGAGGTTCCAACCCCCACCCAGTAAGGCGGAGGCTCCAGCAACACACTCCAGGAGTGCATTCTCACTAGCTGTACAGAGGATCCAGTTCTACCCAGTTTAGCATTTCAGTGCAACCCATCAGGAATGCCCAGCCAGCCTCGCAGGACACAGAGGTACTGAGCCCAGCCCAGCCCAGAGCCCCAGAGCTGCTTATCAGGGAGTGGCAAGCATAGCTGCAGGGCCTTAGAGAATTTGAGCTCTGCCCATTAGAGCACAAGGCACTAGCTCCATTATTCAGGGGTGTGGCCATGCAGCAGGTCCCAGAAGTTGCGAACCCATCCAACCAGGAGCAGCAAGGCTCGGGCACTATATGCCTGGGACTTGCCCAGGCTTGACTTGTGCTGCAGAGGCTCTGAACTATTAGCAGCCAGATGCAAGGTCCGGGTAGTGCCACACACTGGGGTGTTCTCTGTCTAGCTGATTGGGTCCCAGAGATTCCAAACTCCACCCAGCCAGGCTCAAGGTCCAGTGACAAACCCAAGGGTTGGGTCTCTGCTAGCCACCTGAGTCTCAGGGGCTCTGAAAACTACACAGCCAGGTTTTACACCCTGGCAACAAGCTCCAGGGGTGTGACCCTGCTAGCTATAGGGAGGATACAAGCTTTCTCCAAGCCAGCATCCCAGAATAATCCAACAAAGTACATCAGGGGAACATGCAGCCAGCCTCACAGACCACAGAACACAAGGGTCCAGCGCTATAATCTGGGGGGTGTGCCCCAGCTAGCCACAGGGATATTGGAGGATTGAAGATCCACCCAGCACAGTGTTCCAGTACAATCCATCAGGAGGCTGCCTGCCCAGCCACACAGGTCCCAGAAGAAAATGATGAAACAAAAGACCAAGAGAGAGTCTCAACCCCCCAGCCCACTGAGAACAAACCCAAGAGACACTGAAATGGAAGACAGTGGGAGTCACAACTGAACTTTCTGAAATGATAGCAAATGAAGTAAAGAAACAACTCCATGAAGCTATAGAGAAACTCAAATCAGAAATAATCTCTCAGCTAAAAATTGAAATGACAACCATTATGAAAGAAATGCTATGTGTATCTAAAGAAGAGCAAGATAAAAAAATAGAAGAACATAAGAAAATCATGGAAACTTTGAATGAACAATATAAGACACAAATAGAATGCATGAAACAGCTTCAAAGGGAAATTCAGGAAATGAAAAATTCTATGGAAAGTTGGCAAAACCACTTGAATGAAGCTGAAGATAGAGTCTCAGACCTCAAAGACAGCATGGAAGCCTATGATCATGAAAGAAAAGATATCTTAAAAATAACAGGGAACCAAGAAACAACAATTGAACAACTGCCAGATTATGCAAAGAGAAATAACATAAGATTAATAGGCATCAATAAAAAAGCAGGGGTCAATAATAATGACCTGCAAAGACTATTTGCAGAAATGATAGCAGAAAATTTTCCAAACATGGGAAGAGAATCTGAAATACAGGTAAGTGAGGCATACAGAACCCTAATTAACCATAACCAAAATAAATCTTCACTCAGACATATAATAATTAGGGTATCAGAAATACAGCACAAGAACAAAATACTAAAAGCTGTCAGAGAAAAGAAACAGATCACCTATGAAGGAAAGCCTATCAGAACTACGGCAGACTTCTCAACACAGACCTTTAAGTCAGGAAGAGCTTGGAGTGAAATATTTCAATTCTGAAAGAAAACAACTTTCAACCCATATTGATATATCCTGCAAAACTATCTTTAAACATTCATGGAGAAATAAGATACTTCCATGACAAAGAACAGCTGAAGAAATTTATGGCCACCAAACCAACACTACAAAGAGTACTTAAAGACACTCTAGAAAGAAACAAAGATAGTTACAATCTTAAGAACAACAACAAAAGAAAACCACTAAGCAGGGCAAAAATGTAGAAAACCAACAACAGAAAGATATCATGACAGGGATGATTCAGTACATATCAGTTATGTCAATCAATGTAAATGGTCTCAACTCACCAATAAAAAGAAACAGACTGGTAGAGTGCATTAAGAAACAAAATCCAACAATATGCTGTGTATAAGAAACACATCTACCTCAAAAGGAAACTCACAGACTAAAAATCAAAGGCTAGAAAACAATACTCCATGTGACAGGAACCCAGAAAAAAGCAGGGGTAGCTACTATGTTTGCAGACAATACGAGCTTCAAACCAAAAATGATCAAAAGAGATAAAGAAGGTCACTAAATACTTGTTAGGGGAAAACTTCAAGAGAAAGAGATTACAATCATAAATATATATGCAACACGTATGGGAGCACCCAACTATGTAAAACCATTCTTAATAGACATGAAAAACCAAATAAACTATAATACAGTTATAACAGGGGACCTTAACACCCCACTGTCACAAAGAGACAGATCAACCAAACAAAAAACCAGCAAAGAAATAACAGAACTGAATCAAACTTGTGAACAAATGGACCTAGTAGATGTGTACCGAGTGTTCCATTCATTAACATCAGAATACACATTCTTCTCAGCTGCACATGGGTAATTCTCTAAAATAGATCATATACTGGTCCACAAAACATGCTTAAGTAAATGCAAAGGAACTGAAATAATTCCATGCATATTATCTGACCACAGCACAGTAAAATTGGAAATGAATGACAAAAATATCTCACAAGAACCCCATAAACACATGGAAATTAAAAAATACAGTCCTAAACAATCAATGGGTCACAGAAGAAATTAAAGAAATTAAACAATATCTACAATTGAATGAAAATGCAAATACAAGTTACTGGAACCTGTGGGACACAATGAAAGCAGTCCTCAGAGGGAAATTTATAGCACTAAACTCCCACATCAGAAAAATGGAAAGAACACACATAAACAACCTAATGCTGCACCTCAACTTCTAGAAAAAGAAGAGCAAGTCAAGTCCAAAGCCCAAAGAAAGGAGGAAATTATCAAGATCAGAGCAGAAATTACCACAACTGAAACCAAGAAAACAATACAAAGAACTAATGAATCAAAGAGTTGGTTCTTTGAAAGATTAAATAAAATTGACAAACCCCCAGCCAACCTTATCAAAAAGAGGAAAGAAAAAACACAGATCCATGCAATAAGAAATGAAAAGGGTGAAATCACTACAGACACTAGGGAAATACAGAAGATCATCAACACCTACTTTGAAAACCTTTACTCACATAGATTCAACAACACAGAAGGAATGAACAGATTCCTAGAAACCTATGAATTACCAAAGCTGAATCAAGAAGATGGAAAACTGCTGAATAACCGAATTTCAGTTAATGAAATTGAAAATGTAATCAGGACCCTACCAACAAAGAAAAGTCCGGGCCCTTATGGATTCACCACTGAATTCTACAAGAAATTTAGGGAAGACTTAATGCCCAAACTCCTGAAACTCTTCAATGAAATTGAAAGGGAAGTAAGTCTCCTTAACTCATTCCTGGAAACAAGCATTGCCCTAATACCAAAATCAAAGAAAGACCCAACCAAAAAAGAAAATTACAGGCCAATCTCCCTAATGAACATAGATGCAAAAATTCTCAGTAAAATACTGGCAAATAGAATACAGCAAGTTATCAGGAAGGCTATACACCATGATCAAGTGGGATTCATCCCAGGAAAGAAGGGATGGTTCAACATATGCAAATCAATAAATGTAACACACCATATCAATACGGCCAAGCACAAGAACCACTTCATCATCTCAATAGATGCAGAAAAAGCTTTTGACAAAATCCAACACCTATTCATGATAAAAACCATACAGAAAATCGGAATAGATGGTCTCTACCTCAACCTGATGAAAGCCACATATCATAAACTAACAGCCAACATCTTACTAAATGGACAAAAACTAAAATCTTTCAACCTAAAATCAGGAAGAAGACAAAGATATTCATTATCACCACTCCTATTCAATATAGTTCTGGAAATATTAGCCAGAGCAATTAAACAAGAGAAAGAAATAAAGTGAATAAGGATAGGAAAGGAAGAAGTAAAATAATTATCATTTGCAGATGATATGATACTCTACCTAGAAGACCCCCAAAAATCCATTGAAAGACTTCTAGATGTAATAACCAAATTTAGTAATGTTGCTGGATACAAAGTCAACACTCAAAAATCAATAGCATACCTGTACACAAACAACAAAGTCACTGAGAGAGAAATAAGAGAAACCACACCCTTCACTATAACATCCAAAAAAATGAAGTACTTAGGAATTCATCTAACAAAGGAAGTAAAAGATCTATACAGTCAAAATTACATTACCCTGAAAAAGGAAATCAAAGAGGATTTCAGAAAACGGAAAGATATTCCCTGTTCATGGACAGGAAGGACAAACATCGTGAAAATGGCCATTCTCCCAAAATTGTTATACAGATTTAACTCAATTCCAATCAAAATACCACTTGCCTACCTCACAGAGCTAGCAAAAGCATTCCTGAAATTCTTCTGGAACCAGAAGAGTCCTAGAATAGCAAAGGCAATTCTGGGCAACAAAGGTAAGGCAGGAGGCACCACAATCCTGGACTTGAAACTATAGTACAAAGCTACTATGATAAAATCAGCATGGTACTGGAATCAAAACAGACCTGAAGATCAATGGAATAGATTAGGAGATACAGCCACAACTACAAACACACTTAGCCACCTCATCTTTGACAAAGGGGCCAAACATGTACATTGGAAGAAAGATAGCCTCTTTAACAAATGGTGCTGGAAAAACTGGCTTTCTATATGTCATAAACTAAAACTAGATCCATGTCTATCTCCATGCACTAATATTAAGTCAAAATGGATCAAAGATCTGAATATTAAAACAGAGACACTAAACTTGCTAGAAGACAAAGTAGGTAAAAATCTTGATGACATAGGAGTAGGCAGAGAGTTCATGAATAAAAATCACACTGCAAGGGAAACATTTCCCAGAATCAACAACTGCTCATCTTACTAAAAAGTTTTTGCATGTCAAAGGAAATCTCCAACAGAGTGAAAAGAAAACCCATGAACTGGGAAATATCTTAGCCAATTGTCCATCAGACAAAGGACTTCT
>RJWM01014045.1:0-51726 GCA_004363535.1 Dasyprocta punctata | reverse complement strand
AATAAGTTACATCCCTAGCCTATTTTATTTTATTTTATTTTATGATTTTAAATGTTGAGACAGGGTCTTGCTAAATCCTTAAATTACCCAGGCTGGACTCAAACTTGCTATCCTCCTGCTTCGGCCTCCCCGAGAGCTGGGATTATAGGTACATGCCCCCATGTCTGGCTCAGTTTAGCTTTTTAAGGTGTTTATCTCCCGGACCCAAATGAAACTACCACTAGGCAATTTCCAGCATAGAAGAGAAGAGTTGTGTTTTGGGCAGGGTAATCCCAGCCCCCACAAAGGTTTTCACAGCTAGGGATTAGGAGAAGATGGGGCAGAGAGGGATGAGGAGAAATTCGACACTGGCTGCAGCAGAATGCTAACACAGAGGAGGGCTTTCCTCTCCATGGTCACTGTGGACACCGACCAGGGCGCTCACCTCCACGGGGTGAGACCTGAGGCCTTAGGCCGATGTCGATCTGCAGCAAAACGAAACCATCCCACAGACAGGAATGGCTAACTGAACAAACAGGGCAGTGGGTCTGGGCTAACGGGGGCCCGTGGGTTCTGTCTGCTAAGGCAGGGACTGATGAACTCGCGGGTATGCGTCACTGAAGTGGAGAGGGGTAATGAGCAGTGAAGTTACGAGATGAATACAATAATCGATTAGCTTTTGACTTCTGCTTAGAAAATTTTTCGGAAGCGCCTATCTGTTAATGGAGCCAGGCTCACCCCATCAGCTCAGCAGAGCTCAGAGGGTTGAGAGAGAGCAGGAGACTGCCGTGTCCTGTCCACTGCCCTGCGGGACATGACCAGAAAACCATCGTGGACTTCAGTGAGAAAAATGGCAAAGAACCCACATTAGGCAGAGAGTTTGTTTTCCGTTCTCTCCTGCACTCCTAACGCTGCAGTGGTCCTTCTCGTGTTTACGCAACAAAGTGGCCCGAGGCACCCACCGGAGGAGACCACAAAGGGCAAGAGAAACGCTAGTGAATCCGTCACTGCTGGACTCAGTGCAATGGGAAAAACCTGACATCTTACCAATGAATCAGCAGATCACCCTTTTAGAGAGCCCTGGGTCGAATGGCAGGGCAGTCGCTTACTTTAGCACAGACTACAAAGAGGAGAACAGGGCAGTGTGTAGCAGAAAACACACAAGAGGAAAGGCTCGGTGCGTCTGCTGTGCGTCCATGGGTGCCGTGTGTGCCGTGCGTCCGTGGCACGCTTGCACGGCTGTGACTGAGATGATTTAGTTGCTGTTATCGGTGGTGAGTGACGGAGGCTCAGCTGCTCTGTCTGTCAGATCAGTGGGTTATACAACACCGAGTTGACAGATTTCATTGAAAGTTTTACTTTAATATGGGGGAAAGCAATTGAGCAACGTAGGAGTTAGATATGAAGGACTGTGCTACATAGTTTTGTGAAAAAGAAGACGCCAAGGTGTCCGCTTGGGATCACTGATATACATTTCCAAGAAAGAAAAAGCAAAGGACACCATGCATCAGCTCTGAGGGCAGGCAGGGCTTCCGCAGCGATGGGCGCACTGGTCGGGAATCAGACCTGGAGGGCGAGGAAGGTGCTGTCGGGCTCCACTGGTGATGACCCTGGTCTGCCGCCCCCTAAGCTTGTGGCTGAGGCCATTCGTGAGGTGCAGAATGTCCCTTGAACTATCCCAAGGATAAATAAAACCCCTCAAAAATGATCCGTAAACATCTTAATGGCATGAGTGCAGAAGGGAATCCCACGCCCTGAAAACTCGGGGTCGCCTGGAGTTGGTTTTTGTCACGCAGTGCAGATAGCAAAGCTGGAGCAGTCTGTGGCTGCCTTTCTGTTGCGTCTGCTCACTTGGACAGTTGGCATTTGACAAGACGCATGGAAATAAGCTCTGGACCCTACCAGCTCTGACTGCCTTGAGAGGTTCCCGAGCGCCCTTTGCCTAGCTTGACTGTACAGCTGGCCAAGTTAGGGTGGAGGTTATTTTGATGCAATAAAATAATATAAATAAAATTTATATTTCAGTTGTCAGCTTGAGGAAACTTCAGAGCATTTCTGGGCCACATTATTTCTAAGTCTTGGTTAGAAAACTTATTTCCCAGAATAACCATATACAAATGACCGGGCTCTAGGAGCGCACTCACAGGTATGATATTATGCTGGAGTCTGAGCCAGTATAAGGCATCAACAGTAAGTGTGAAGAACAGATAGCCGCACCCGGTAGTTCCAGGAGAATTCTACACACGGCGAAACACATTCACAGCTAATAGTGTGCGGCGTGTTTTCTGGAGCAGTGTTCTTTAGAGCCCAGGCCTCCTAGGAGAGGTGGACAGGTATTTGGGGACAAAGGTCTGAGAAATGCTGTGCACTGTTACATGCCTGTCTCCTTGTTTCAGAAACCTGAAATGTTACCAGTCTAGAAAGAAAGAAACAGATGAGAGACAAAGCGTTGAAAGTCGCAGTGTCTGGAGCTCCTATGACCCGAAGATCACTCCAGTCCCTCCCCTCCCAAACAGAAAGAGACCCGCAGAGGCTGTGCCTCCCCCAGGGGTCCCCCTGCTCCTCTTCTGCAGTGAGGTCTTGGAGGCCATCTAAGGATGCTGCCAACGAAGCAGCACTGTACAGAACACAGCTGCGAGTAGGGCTGACAGATCAAGGACAGGATACCCACTTCAACTTGAATTCCAGATAATCGAAGTCTTAAATTATTACACTGGACCTACTAAAACATAAAATTAGTTGCTCATCTGAAATTCAAATGCAGCTGTCCTCTATCTTCATTTGACACATCTGGTGGCACAGCAGCGGCCGGAGGCTGCCCAGCAGTGTCCGCACAGTGCCCCAAGCGAGCCACCACCCTGCAGGCCTCCAGGTTCAGGAAAGGGAAGGTTGTAGGATCCCCGGGAAATCTCTGTTCACCGAAATGAAGCCGAGTAACCAAAGGCAAAGAGCTTCATCAATTTCCTGGAACACAGGTCACGTATTTGCGTGAAGGTCACGTAACTGGCCATGAGGGAACCAGAAAAATCGAGATCAGGACCAGGCCGAGATGCAGTGAGTTAGGGTTCTGAGGAAGAGGCAGGGTTACAGGAGCCAGGGGGCTTCCGGAACAACAAAATACGAACTATGCGCGGCACATAGCAGGGAAGAGCTTTTCCCCTCGGGCACCCGCAGCAGTTGTAGCAAAGATCAGGGACACAGTGGCAGTGGGAAGACCAAGCAGCCTTAACTGCGTAGGAGGCGATGGCATCAGAGCGATCGGCAGATGTTTTATAAAAATCATGTTTTATGCTACAAATAAAGTCAGGGTCTATCTTTCAGTTCACGAAATCTATTCCCTACCGAGCCCTCTGGCAGAAACCACTGTCGTGTTTGTTGGTATGAATCCCAGAGCAGCGTGCTTGATAAAGGAAGTGTTGATGGAATTCTCAAATTCCGGAGGGAAGGCAGATGCCGCCGCTCAGGGTAATCACTGTCTCTCCCCCGGATGGAGTCTGAGTCCCGCATGGACGGAGGGCAGTCACACAGGGCATGCTCTCGGGTCGGACATTCCAGCGTGCTCAGCTCTGGGTCTGACCCAAATCAAACAGGCTAGAAAAAGAATTCTCCTTGTGCTTCAGTGTCTGTGTGTCACCTCCAGAGGGGGCTCCGGGGGAACTCTGCACATTGCTGACATATTTAGGGACATGTCATTTAGCAAACGCAATACTGGCTTTATAAACATCTGACAGGAACAACCCATCTCTATGAAGCAACAAAAACACTGCTACTGGTGCAGGACTGGGCTCAAAGCAGTGCCCAGGAGGGAGCTGAGCACATGGGTGCCAACAACGGCCTCCCCGGAGTCCTGGGACAGAGTTATGAGAGCGAGAAGCAGAGAGAGAGGGACAGGGAGAGAGACAGAGAGAGAGAGAGAGAAAGAGAGAGAGAGAGAGAGAGACAGACACAGAGGCAGAGAGACAGAGATAGAGAGACAGAGAGATACAGACAGACAGAGACAGGGAGGCAGAGACAGAGACAGGGACAGAGAGACAGAGACAGAGAGAGACAGAGACAGAGAGACAGAGAGAGACAGAGACAGAGAGAGACAGAGACAGAGAGAGACAGAGACAGAGAGACAGACACAGAGAGACAGAGAGAGACAGAGACAGAGAGAAACAGAGAAAGGGACAGAGAGAGGGACAGAGAGAGAGAGACAGAGAGAGACAGAGGCAGTGAGAGAGGGAGAGGGAGAGAGAAAGAGAGACAGAAACAGAGAGACAGAGAGACACAGAAAGAAGAGACAGAGACAGAGAGAGACTGAAACAGAAAGACAGAGACAGAGAGACAGAAAGAATGAGTTGCTACTGGCCAGGGTGACAGACTTGTGTTGTGGCATCCCAAATTGGAATGCAGAATATTTTTTTTGCCATAAAATGGCAAAAATAGTGATTAGATTATGTAATCCCTATATTTATTCAGCTTCGTGGGCCATATTACGGTGGAGTTACATTATGGGCTATAAAGTTATATAATTGAGCTGGGCCAGGGCTCACAGTGGTGCTTTGGAAATCCTGGAAAATGACCGAGGTGGCGGCTGGGATGCGAGAGAGTGAGAAGCTCGTTCCGCTGGCTGCTGGGAGGGCAGCCCGGGAGCAGCCTGCCCGCCAGCTGGAGAACAGCTACCTCGCGGAAGCCCGCTCCTCGCAGGCACAACTGGCATCCACTGGCTGGCAGGCATGAGGGTCGACGGGATGTCACCTGCCATCGACTTGGGAAACTCGGAAAGGCCTGCCCAGCTCCAGAGCCCTCGCTCAGGTCACCCGAGGCCTCTGTCAGCTGACAAAGTTGCAACACAGTTCACCTCCTTCCTCAGTCCCTCAAGTGTGGGGCCCCAGGGCACACCCCAATAAACATCCTGCTCAGATTCTGCTCCCAAGAAACCAACCCAACGCTGAGAAAATGCAGCCCGAGCTCCCAATAATCAACTGACAAGAATTTTTGATTGCGACGTTCAATAAAATGAAAATTACCTATGTTCTGATCCAGTCTTTTTTTTTTTTTAATATTTTATTAATAATAAAAGACAAGACAGAAGAGAATCCCCCATACTTGCTACATTGCCTGCTATAAAGAGATGCTTGGGTTGCTGCCCAGAGGCCTGGCCAAATCTACAAAACAAAAGTTGGTTGATATTCCTTGGTTGCTATTAATCCAGCCAGACCTCCGAAACAGCAGGTTGCTTATGGGGGTGGGGTGTGGTGGGGTGGTGGTTTAGTGTTTGTCCCCGATTCCAAGCCTGCGCACCGGTGCCGCGCGGGCCGGGCGGGGGTCCCGCGAGGGGTCCTACTCGTTCTTCTCCAAGGTCCTGATATCAGGACCCCAGAGGGCAGTCCATATTGCTTCCTGATCCATGCCTGTGCCGCGCGGGCCGGGCGGGGGTCCCGGAGGGGCCCTACTCGTTCTCCTCCAAGGTCCTGGGATCAGGACCTCAGAGGGCAGTCCATATTGCTTCCTGATCCGTGCCTGTGCCGCGCGGGCCGGGCGGGGGTCCCGCGAGGGGTCCTACTCGTTCTCCTCCAAGGTCCTGATATCAGGACCCCAGA
Source organism: Dasyprocta punctata (assembly GCA_004363535.1). Lineage (NCBI taxonomy): Eukaryota > Metazoa > Chordata > Mammalia > Rodentia > Dasyproctidae > Dasyprocta > Dasyprocta punctata. The sequence goes on along the minus strand of RJWM01014045.1, from coordinate 46,162 downwards.
GGGCAGTCCATATTGCTTCCTGATCCATGCCTGCGCTCTGATCCAGTCTTAATGTTTATGCGCTTTAATCCAAGAGCCGAAAGATAGGGTTCTCATGCCCCAAAGCATCTTTGTATTTGAATACAACTAAATCGCTTGGGCAACCGGTCTTCCATGGTTGTTGGGCTAAGGTATGCTGAGACTTGAGTGCAGCGTCCTCTCCCCAGCAGTTTTGGAAAGGAGCTTTGAACAGGAAACACCCAACCTGCTGCATGGACACTACTGAATGTAAATAGCGCCTTCCACCCCGGACTTCAGGGCAAGTTAGGAAAAAGTGGTAGATAATTCTTCTTACAACCAGGTGGGTAAAGGAGGATGCTGATCTGAGTTCCACTTACTTCCTCTCGGTAATTCCAGAACAGCACTCCTCCACGCTGGTGGACAGAAACAAGACAACAGCACAATACAAGCAGCTCTTTGCTTTCGGGCTCCTCCTGTCTGACTGTACCATCCTCCACCTTCTCCCCACTGTCACCCCAGGCCCTCATATCCTGTCGGCTCCCCGCTTTCACTGACCATTATCAATCCGCTTTTTTTTTTTTTTAATCTTCCTCTAAATGCCCGACCCTGGCATCACTATGGGCAATTCTAATGTCCGAAAGGAACAGGTACCCATTTTCTCAAACTACTCACTGCCTCCTTGATACTTCTGATTCTCGGGATTCTCCACAAGTTTAGAATCTGTGTTTCCCCTGAAGATCACACCTTCTTTTCTTCAGAGGACCTGCTGCTGATGGCTGGCTGGACGACCTTTTGCAGAACTCTCAATCACACAGGCCCCTTTCTTGAGCATTTGCTACAGTACAAGACAGCGCTGTCCCCCTGCTTATCTCCCCTACTGGATTAAATGTGCCAGAGGTGCTGACGGATAGATCGGTAGGTAGAGATGGGCGGATGGGATGGGTAGATAGTACATTGAGTAAGTAGACAGAGAGATGGGGCAGGCACATGTGTGCTGGCTCATATCTGACCAAATGTTAGAAGCTGAATTTCATTGAAGACCAACTTACTTTCCCTTAGATGACACATTGACCTTTACTTGTGTTATTTTTGCTTATTTTTAGGTGTGAAGATCTTATTGGGACACAAAGACTATTAGAGAAAAAGAGCCTTTGGAGGTGGGTGTGAACCTCGACTTTGGATCTGAGAGCGGAGATCTGTGTGTCACTCATGCAGGAATACAAGACCCCCACCAACTTCAAGTGTCATTCATTAATTTCATTTGTAGATCTTTCAAATACAAAGGACGCAGAGATGCGTTTCTCTGAGGAAATGTGTGGTACACACCTGTACTAAGCTGTTCCGTCCATACTGTGCTCTGCAGAAGTGCATTTGAACTATGGAGAAGGCAATGGCTCACTGATTGACTGCTTCTTTAATAGCATTTATGGAGAAACACAAAGCACAGTGTTTCCAGAAGAGAGCATGGTGAGTTCCCGAAGAGAGGGTGGGATGCATCCTGAGAGATCTGAAAAGCAGAGGCTGGTATTTGTGCCTGAGGCCTACACAAAGCAGGCTGCGAAAGACCTTAGAAATAATCTGATTTGTATTCTTTCTCTCTGGTTCTTTTATGGGAGAGTTGGTCTCTGCTGTATTCTGCTTGAGTTTTCCTTTTTAACTTGCTGGAGGCCCGGGTGTGTTAATATTTATAAGCAGTAGCTTCTGGTCTCCAGAGCAATCCTTTGAACAAAAGTAAAGCAGACCTAGGGCTGAGGCTGATCCCACGGATGCTTCCTTCTTTGCCCTCTGTGCCAGCGGCTGCATCTCCAGTGTCAGGAGCACCGAGAAGCGGAAGGGGCGGAAGAGACACAGCCGTTCTTTGTGTCGCAGGAGCTGCTGCAGCCTCCCCGCTAGAATCGCTCCATGTTCCTCTCCTCTTCTGTTCCTGTTAGTCCTACCCCCGATTTCTTGTATTTCCTCAGTCACTACTTGGTTTCTAGACCCCTCATCTTCAATACACTCTAACGAGTTCTTTCAGAAATAACCTCCCCAGAGCACAGCTATCACCCTACCCACTTCTGCTTTGGTTGTTCCCTCCCAACCAAATGAAGAAAGTTCCCTGGGGTGGCATTCAAGGATTTCCGCCACATGGCCCCGCTTTCTCCATGCAGAAATGTAAAAAATTAAACAAAAGGCAGGCATAAAAGTTACAATAGGAAGTTCCCATCAACTCCTCTATTTCCTCTCTCTGAAGCAACCATCCTAGCAATTTCTCACTCATTTTTTTCTGGCCTTTTATCTTCTGACTTCCTGTACACCTCTACTGTCCCAGTTAAACAAATAATCCCATCAACTTTACATAGTTTTCCTTGCTTGTTTGTCCCCGAGTTTTGATCTCATTATCCTTTAAGTTTCATTTTTAGCTGTCAATTGATAAATTCTAGTTGTACATATTCATGAGGTACAAAGGGATGCTATGTAGAATAAATTGATTAATATACCCATCACCTCAAATAATTATTTGTGCGGCAAGAACATCTGACGTTTATTTGGAAATGTACATTATTATTCATGGTAGTCATCGTACAGTTCAGTGTATCTCAAAGTAAAGGAAAACTAATCCCTCCTGTCTGAAGCATTTTACTTTTTGACTATCATCTCTCCATCCTCCAGCCCCAGCCGCTGGTAACCTCTCTTCTACTTGCTGCTTCTTTGAGTTCAGTTATTTTCCATTCTGCATATAAACGAGAATCATGCCTTCCTGTGCCTCGCTTATTTCACTTAGCAGAATGCTCTTCAGTTCTGTCCATGTTGTCCCAAATGGCAACGCTTAGCTTTCAAAGGCTGAACAGTGTTCTCTTTTGTATTCAATGAGTTAAGCATGGTTGCCCCAAATACATTGATCTGGAATATTGATTATTTCAGGCTGGAAATACTGGAGAAGCTATCGTTGCAGAAAGGGCTGTCCGACAAGCATTTTTCTACAGATGGCAGGTCATGAAGATTCCCTTGGGAAAGGTGCCTTCCCTGCTGGAGTCGACATCGATCACTGTGCTTTCCCAGGGCTGGAGAACAGATCTATCACTGGAGACTGGATTGCTGGGGCAGCAGAACCTAACAAATAAACCCACTGAAGCAACCCTGATTTTCCACTAGATTTACACCTATGTATCTCATCTCCTGGTGACTCCCCTAAGACTTTGTCCTGTAATTTCTTCATATATTTACTGTTCTTTATCTAAAAACTTTTCTCTCGAGCCATTTCTTCAGATTGTCACTCTCTTGTGAAGGTTCTCAGGAACATGTAAAAATTAATAAAACTTATATGCATTTCTCTTGTTAATTTGTTCTGTGTTTATTTGGTTCCCAGACCCATCTGAAGATCCCACCTAAGCGCTAAGGTGGGAGGATGAGACCACTGCTTTTCCTTACATGTATGTACACTGCATTTTAAAAATCCATCCATCTGTTGATGGCACTTCGATCGACTATTATGAACAATGCTATAATGAACATGGGAATGCAGACATCTCTTCAGCAAACTGATTTCAAATCCTTTGGGAAAAGATCCAGAAGGGGGATTTCTGGGTCATACAACAATTCTATTTTTAGATTTTGAGAAACTGCCATACAGTTTTTCATAATGGCTGTACTAATTTATATTCCACCAATAGTGTATAAGTGGTTTTTTTTTGCATATCCTTGCCAACACTTGTTATTGTTCATTTTTTTGATAACAGTTATTCTGATAGGTACAAAGTGATATATCACTGTGGTTTTAATTTGTATATTCCTAATGATTAGTGATGGTGAATATTTTTCATATACCTGATGATGGATTAGAAAAATTTATATGATTAAAATGTCCATCTATAGATTCAATACAACCCCTATCAAAATTCCAGTGCCATTTTCATAGAAACAGAAAAAATTCTTAAAATTCATACAGAATCATAAGAAATCTAAAATAACCAAAGCAATTATGAATCCTGAAGAATAAAGCAAGAGGCATCATACTACCTGGTTTCAAACTATACTACAAAACCATAGTAACTAAAACAGCATGGTACTGACATAAAATACACTCATCCACAAATGAAACAGAATAGGGAAGTGAACTCACATGTGTATGATCAATCAAGTTTTGACAAAGATGTCAAGAACATACAATGGGAAAGGATAATCTCTTCAATAACTTGTGTTGGGAAATATATATCTATATGTCTATATCTATATCTATATCTATATCTATATCTATATCTATATTGATAGGTAGTCCCTGACTTAAGAACATTTGAGCTGTGAATTTTCACAGGTATATTATGTGAGACTCACTTTGTCAGCTTATGAATAAATCTGACTTACGAACAATTCTCATGGAATGGAACTCATTTGCAATTTGGGACTTATATATCTAAATATAAATGAGAATTGGACCCTTATCTTACACCACATGCAATAATAAATACAAAATGGGTAAAAGACTTAAACACAAGACCTGAAACTGTAAAATTCCTGGAAGAAAACAGGAGGAAACCACCTGTCATCAATCTGATAAATTAAAAAATATTTGACCTCAAAAATGCAGGTTACAAGACTTAAAATAGACAATGGGATTACACCAAAGTAAAAGGCTCCTGCACAGCATAAGAGATATTATAGTGAAGAAACAATCTATGAATTGGGAGAAAATATTTCTAAACAATATTCCTGACAAGGGATTAATATCCAAAATATATAAAGAACTCAAACAGCTGTACAGCAAGAAAGCAAATAATCTAATTAAAAGCGATGTAAACAGACATTTCTTGAAAGAAGACACACAAACACATTATTTTTTAAGACTGGAATATTCAACCCTAAACCTCTGACTCTCCAAATTCTACCAGCTCTCTGAGACCTCATTTCCCCATCACTGGGTCTGTAATACTTCTCTCTGTCTGCTGACTCCTTTGACTTCCACGTGTTCCCAGATTTTACAAAAAACACTTGTTATTTTACTCTTTGCTCTTTGGGTACAAAGTCAGTCTCCACTATTGAAATGTAAGTGTTACAGGCAACTGAATTAGACAGAAGTATTACAGGTAGTCAGACAGGGTTAGGTCCTCGAAGGAGCCAGTGCAGAAGGCCAGATACCTTTCAACTGTGGGAGAGACAGACACTTCCTGCTGTGGGCCAGGCCTCAAGACAAAAGATCAAATAAATAAACCCACATCCTAAGGACTGATATTCCAAATAGGTCTCTATGGCCCTGAGGAAGTCGGGAGTCAGCATCCTAACCCCCTACAGGAAGAGTCACACTCTTTAAGCGTGCCCACTTGCGACAGGACTCACTTCCCCATTTGTCCTCAATTTAACCCCATTTGTCCCCAATTTAATCAATTTTACCTGAGCAATTAATCTTATTGGCTAACCATAGTTCTGTCCCACCTCATGCCCACCTTGTGAGTTCCCATGCTTTTCCCACCTCAGACCTGCCTCACTGTGTGGTTTTACTCTATGAAAATCCCTGGAAAAGACAGTCTTTGGCAACCTGCTTGGAATCCCTTCTGTCTCTTCCTTGGACAGAAGCTTTCTTTCTCTCAATAAATACATTCTGCTGTTAACTTCTGTTCCTAAAATTCATTCTTCAATTTTAGAGAACGTAAACTCATACTGGACACATAACAGGTTGGGAGTTTCATTCCCCTATATCATAAGGAGTTAGAGCCCATTTTTCAGTTCACTTTGGTATCCTGGACCTTCCATTAACAGAGGGGTGATTCAGCAAATCCTCCCGGAGTAAGGGAAAAGAGTCTGGTGCTTCTAGGATACGCTTTGGCTCTTAATTCATTTGTTTTCTTTTTATGGTGCGGGGGTGAAACCCAGGGCCTCCTGCATGCTAGGAAGCACCCTGCTGCCTTGGTGCTTCCCTCCACCTTTTAAAAGGCCAAGGATGGCACCTGTGATGAACAGATTCTGCTAGTGTTTCACAGTCAAAGGGTGTAGCGAGTCATGGGGACTTTGGAATACAAACTGATTCCAGGTGACCATGTGGAACATGCAGCCAGAGAGCTCAGAGGGAAAGAAGAAAACAAGAAAATCCCCAAACCACTCAACCTTAGAACTTCTCTTTATTTTAAAGAGAACAATATGACACTTTTCCAACTGTGGAGCTGAATAATCCCTCTCATTATTTCCAAGAAACCAAACACACATTTAAAGTCCCAAACAGCAACAAAAACCCCCGAGCTCCTGACCTTCCTGGCTTCACCAGGGCGGCTCTGCAGGCCTCTCCAGTGAACCCTAAACTCAGTTTCATTTTCTAATTCAAAGGGCCTCATTCTCAGCACAGAGTGGAGGTGAATGGGAGAGGGCAGGGCTGCGGAAGAAAGAGGAGACAGCCTCACAACAGTCTCAGAGACGCCTGGATTGATGTGCTTTCTGCATTAGAAGCAGCTCCGGGGATAGTTAATGGAAACTGGGCAACACCTACATGATACAGTAAAACTTTCAAAACTACAGGCTTATTAATTTTTTGGGAATTGCTTTAGTTTACATAAGCTTCTCCTATATAAAACATTGCAAGCATAAAAGTCCAATCGGCTCCTGGAATCTTAAACATTGTCATCGACTATCCCATTACCTGTTACAATGCAGCCACAACAATTATCCACAACGATTTGCATCCTGTTTGTAGTTTTTGCCAAAAAATAAAGTCCATCTCCATCAATCCCCTCCCCACATGTTTAGATCATTATCAGTCCATTTGTAAGCGTATTTCTATTCAATTGCTAGAACTATATCCAATGACAGCTAAAACAACGCAAGAACCCTTTCAAACAGTAGACTCTTCTCCAAAACTTTTACCTCATTTGTACTTGGACTTTACAAACCATTTCCATTATTTTTTCAGCAATTTTCTGTTCAAGTAAACTTTCATTCTCCAAACAAAACTATACCCTGTCTCGATAGCAGTATCAAGGGAAGAAAAGAGTGACTGAGAAAGTGGACTGTGATGGTAAGGGAATGATGGCTTACTGTGTGGAGGAAGGACCATGAGAAGGGAGGTTTGGGCCAGAAGAAATAGAAATAGAAAAGATGTGGTGCATGGCAAGGTGGAGGGTGACCCTGGAGACGATTTCTGCACAGGCACAAAAATGTGTGTCCTTGCTCCTTCCTTCTGCCACCTGCCATAGGGGTCTCGCTCAGTTGCTGGCTGTGACCCTCACTGCAGCAGTGCAGGGCCAGAAGGGTTCAATACCTTTCTGTACCCCTCCTAGCATCATGACTGATACTCTTGGAACAAAAGGCAGACTAATGAAAGAAAAGCAGAGCAGTTTTATTTGACCCAAAGCCCCAGGGACGACTGTGTTTTCTGCTCAGGGAGGAGGACAGTCATGTAGAAATCAGCCTGGACAAAGAGATGGCTCTGGTGTAAGAGACCGAAGTGGGCGGGGGCCCGGCAAGGCCGCTTGGTTCAGGTTCTTCCTGCATCTCCGTGCGGCCTCCCTTCCTCCAGGGATGGGGAAGGACTCCTGGGATGAGGAGCTTGTGACTGTGATGGGACAAGGTGGGTCTGAGAATCTCTTTATGAGCCAGCCACAGGGAGGGAGGTGCAAGGGACAGTAATTTCTAGGTTTTCATGGCTGGCTTGGGAAGACAGAGGTTCTAGTTTCTTGGGCCTGGCTTGTGGAGGAAAAGGGATCAACAGAAAGAAGAGCAGGAGGAGATCATAAAGAGTTTGCTTCTGATGCTCTTCTGATATCCTCATGTTCAAGGACTCAGCACCCAGTGGGTGCTGTTCTCCATGCTCCAACAGTGGAGTCCTCCAAGGCCAACAGTGCCAAGCACTGCTCGCCCACGGGAGACACTCACTGCTCCTCACCTCTGGGCAGAGCGTTGGCAGCCACCAGAGACCTGGGGGTCAGTCCTCACCTTACCTCACCCCCACATCTGATGGGCCACCCAGCCTTGTCCACTCAACTCTCTCACCATCCCACCTTTTAGCCTGGACCACCACCATGGCCTGCTAGCTGGCCAGGTGGTCCAGGTGTCAATCGGTTCTGCACATGTCAACCACCTGGCTTCCCAGATGCCAACCAGGCCTGGTCTTTTCACTTCCTGGAATGCTTATTTCCACCACCAAGGCCTTGAGAGGTCTGACAGCGGCAGGTTCCCTCTGCTGACAACGTCCCTTCCACTCACACCTGTGCCTTCACCGCTGCTGGGGATCTTTCTGGTCTTCACTGGGAGTGGGGTCCCTGGTATATGCTCCCTCAGTAATGAAGAAGAACAATTTTGCAGTCGAGTGTTTAGTGGTTCTTTTTCCTGTTGATCTCTGAGTACTCTGAGGTCAGAGGTTATGTTTGCCTATGTATATCATCATCTTCAATACGAAGATAAAACAAAGACTTACTCTCAAAGGTAAGGTTTAAGTAAGTTAATCCAAACAGAGCCTGAGCATAGTACGTGGCATACCCAGTATACACAACAATAATTAGCAACGTGCCCAGAACAAATCATGTGCTCAGAAAATGTATGTGACACGAAAGGGGCATGAATAAATGAGTGGCTAAAGGATTCTCCACTCCGGATCGTCCTTCATTTGTCCCCCCAAGCAGCTGCCATCCATAACAGAGGACAGACAACAAAGTGATCCCCACAAGGCAGAACCAATGATTATTTTTTACTGTCTGCTGCCACCATGAGAAATGGTAAACAGAGCACTTTTGTTTTCCTGGGATTTAAAATTTAGTCTCCTGGGTTGTGGAAGGTATGGGAAAATGATGTCACAAAATACATCTCCTTACTTCTCAGTGTGGTCTTTGTTCATTAAAATGTGTGCTTCTTAATGAGCCCCCTGCTCTTTCAATATCCCCACGCCAGCTCCTTTGCAAAGCCAGGCAAGTCACGGAATCCACCCCAACAGATATTTACATGGAAAATGTCAACATGGGTGGGGGGAGCGCCTCGCCCCTTTGTTCCAGCATGGCTCATACGTCAGATTCCCCAGTGACAAGGGCAAGGCCTCAGGCACAAGACTGAGCATCACGCCACGCGGGTCTGACAAGGAACCAGGTCCACAAGGAGCAGTGGTACCCAGTTGGCCCAACTCTGCTGAACCCCACCATCTGACAAGGCCTTGTTAATTTATCAGCCTTTAAGGTTGCAATGATATTTTTCAATTCTCTTGCTGCAGGTGACTCACTTGGATTCAGAAAGAAACACAGCATCATCAAATCAGTAGTTCAGCATCTGCCCTGACCCCCCATGCCCCCACCATCGTAGGAAGGTTTCTCCTCCCTCTTCCTGGAGCAAACCTTTCTACTCTTCATCCGGACCCATCGACTTCTGCCTGTGGATGCTGGGAAAATTCATACTCGGTTCTTCTCAGTTCAGTCATTCATTTAAGAAACTGCTATTTAATTTAAAATCATTCTAACGAATACACTGTTAGTACCTTCACCTGTACACATTTAAAACTAAAGGCTGCTTGGCTGAAATTCATGCTAGATAATGAAACATCCTTGAGATTTAGTGAACTGACCTGTTTTCTTGTGCAGCCAACTGGATCTGTACCCAGAAGTGCTGAAGTCCTGGGCCTGAGCTGGAACGGAGGACGGCGATGTCCTCTGCCCTTCCTGTGGGCTTCCAGACAGGAAGGGCGAGCCCTGAGAGGGTCGGGGATCACTTCTGTCCGTGCTCCGTAACTGGTGAGCATCGTGAGTTTTCTTCTTTTCCTTTTTTAACATGTTGACCAGAATATCTAAAATTTGACTTAAGGATGTCTCGACTCCCAGATTATAATGATCAAAACGCAAATGATCTCAATGCATGTACTGTTCTCCTAAGATTTGCTGCTTCGTATGTGGCGAGGGCTGACGAAAGGAGGGTTTTTAACATAGCCACGTCCTTTATGCAGTGGTGCACAATTTAGGAGGCTATTGGTCTTTCACCAGGGCACCATTATATGAACAAATAGCGGATGCAGAGGTCTTTAAAATGTTCTGAGTATAAATGAGATGTCTTGAAATCTTTACAAAAGGGTTAAGAGAAAGGAAAACAAATAATGTGTTCTAGTAGGCCTTGGAGCAGTGTCTGTATCTGTAAACTGGTCTTTTAACTGGGACCCCCCCACCTCCACCCTGGCCCTGCCAGTGCCACGACCCATGTGGCTCCTGAGGTTCTTGGGGTGAAGGACTGTGAGAGGTTGAGAAAAATAAAGACAAAGACAAAGACAAAGCTGGGGTCAGGTGGAGCCCTTACTCTCCTGATGGGAGGAAAGGTACTGCTCAACCAGTGCTGGGTGACCTCAAGTTCAGCCCCTCTGCCTAGCAACCCAGGCCTGGATTGCTTAGGAGCCTCCTGTTTTTCTGGGCTGTAACATTTTCACGTGGTTGATCTAGGTGCTCCCTGTTACTTTGGTAAGGTCATGTGTGGATCATTTTCCAGCTTCAATGGCTCCCAACACGCCAGTACCCTTGCAGAGCACACAGCTGCCCTGGAGGCAGTGGGCGGCATGGAGAGGCAGCACAGGGAACCCTTCACCTGGCAGGGGGGCCCAGTCAATCCTTGGGGCTGGTGAGACAAAGGTGGACCCAGGGCACCGTCCCTGCCACATCCAACACAAGCTTATTTAGAGTAGATCTAAATGGGAACTGAAAGCTACTTTGCATAAGTATTGTTTGGTCTCAAATGAATTTGAAGCAAATGATCAGCATAGATACATTATTGTAAAATGCACCTTTTGTGGGCCACTTAGCTATGCCCGGAGTGCTGATGACAGGGATAGACAATGTAGGGAGCCATCAGTCCCCCCATAATCTACCATGTCACTCCTCATTCTGGTCCAAGAAATCTGGAGCTCTGGGAGGTTCTGCTCCACCACAGGAGGAAAGGCTATCATCAGTCTCTTTTGAGAATCTCAGAACTCTGATGCACGTGCAGTAAGATGGGCCCCAGGCCTTTGACATCCCTGGAAGTGGCTTTTAGAAAATGGGAGTCCCCAGAAGTGGCTGGGTGCTGTAGCCGGGGCGGCAGCAGGCGGTGGGGGGTGCTGCTGCTCCAAAATGGGGTGGGGTGGGGTAACCAGGACTGCACTTGTTGTTGGTAAACAGTGTGGAAATCTCTGGATCTCCACCCTCCTCCTCAGCTTTAACTCCAACTTGTTGGTGATGTCTGAAAGCTTAATTGTTTCTTTTCTTGTAATTCTTGATATGGCTAAAAAAAAAAAAAGTAGTGTACTTGACAGAAGTGTTCCAACATCTCAGTGTCTCGGCTCACAGCTGAACAGGAGAGCAGGGCTCCGCTTTGCACGAACTGATTCAGACATCACCAGACAATTTCCGTAATCCAGACACTGCAGTGGGGCGATCCACCCCCTTCCTCTCTCTGTGGGGTTTTCTAGGGCTGGGTGTGTTAATCTAGGTATGGATTAAAACATTTAAGAAGCAGACTACTTTCTTGTTCTCATGCAGCAGATTTCCTGCTGGGGAGACAGCTGTTATGTGTGCACGAGTGTGCACAGATACACAAGCCGTCAGGGTATCAGGTGGCACAGTTTCAAAAGGCCAGGAGCGACTGGGCGGCTGCTGTACACGGTGCACTGCAAAAGTCTAAGTGTGACGGCTAGGACTGAGTTCTGAATGCCAACACAGAGCAACCGAGGAAGGACGTTAAGGAAGCTGCTAAACCCCTGGGGAGAAAGAGGCATGGCAGCGGCTCCCAGCGCTGCAGCCTTACAACGCTACATCTTCCAGTGTGCGGGGAAGACCCCACGACAAAGAATTACACATCCTCAAATGCAGTAATGCCTGGACTGGGAAACCCCACGGCAGGGGGTTGGGGGGGCACTGGGACTGAAGCAAAATACATGTGGGGACAAGGCGTGAGACAGTAAGTCAGGAAGTAAGGGTGGGCGGGGCAAGATCACATGGGGCCTCGTACACCGGAGCAAGGAGTTTGGGTTTTAGTCTAAGTCTGAAGGGAAGCCCCTCCAAGGTGGCCTTTTTTTTTTTGTTTTGTTTTTGAAACGGGATCTCACTGTGTAGTTCAATGGCCTTGGATTCAGTGTGCAGCCCCGGCTGGCCTCGAACTCATGGCGACCCTCTTGCCTCAGCCCCCCAAGTGCTAGGATTACAGGCATGTGCCATCACATCTGGTCCCCTCCAAGGTTTTAATCAGAGAGATGATACGCTGTGATTTACATTTCATAAAGATCACAGCTCACATCTATCCTCTTGAGGTCTTTGTGGCACGGGAGGTTGCCAGGACAGGTCTGATGCTCCCACAGGGAGGGAAGCCTGGGCAGACACAGAGCTAACAAACCGAGAGCTCGGATTCAGTCCAGCACAGAGTCAAGCTCAGTAAGTGTCCTTTCCACTCTGACTCCTTATGCACTGTCTTTCTGAGTCTGAGTGGGGAGCCCTGATCGAATATTTCATAGTCAATAAAGAATCAAGCATAGTTCCAAGCGAACAGCGGTACCCAGGTCCACCACAGCGAAGGAGGGAGATGATGAATGTCTTTCTTTCACCTTCATTTTAAAATAAACACATCTGAACAAGCCCGGAGTGTTCCCTCTCTGTCATATCTCATCCCGTTCCTCCCGCCTGCACGGACAGCCACAAGCTATGGAGAGAATGAAGAAGCCGATAGCAGTGTTTAGGGGGAGAAGCGCCTCAACTAGGATCAAGGCCAAGAAAGAAGCAGAGCTCAGACTGAGGTCCAGGCCGAGGCCATCCCTGGAGATGGATGGGGTAGGGGAGAGGAGGAGGAATGCGAGGGCGACAGCGCCGCGGGCAGCGCTGGGAGATGGGGGCTCGCTGGGGAGGGAGGCGCGGTTGAATCTACTGTTACTGGCTGGAAACCAAAGCAACTGGGACTCACTTGAACCTGACACCCAGGCTCTGGCGAAACTCAACTAAAATTAGACGCTGAAGTTAATCAGGCAGTGTGCCTACTTTGTGCTTTGTTTGTTTTTACCTCTTTATTACTGGATTTCCTTTATGGAGACTATTTTTATGCCTTTTGCACAATAGCTGATGCTGAAGTCTTGTCGTAATTTAAAAAAAGGGAGCGAGAATATCTGTTTATAAAGCGCTGGCCAAAATGATTTCTCATGTATGTTTAAATGTGGCAAATGTCATGAAAATGTCAAGTCTTACAAGAAGCTTGAAAGGTAAAATGAGGAACAGTGCCGAAGAAATATCAGGGAGTCCTGAGGTCTCGCCACCCCAGCGGGGGCTCTTTAGAAGTAACCGCCTCCTCTGTAACTGCGGCCACTTTCAGCACCCAAAATACACGGCCTCTTGGAGCCAAGAAGCGTTCTGTCTCAAGCGCTCGTCTTTTCCTCACTTCCAAATTTGGGAACATTTCTAAGGGGGGAACTCAAGAGCCATAGATCTGGCTTTTAAATAAATAAAGAAGAAGAAGAAGAAGGAGGAGGAAAATAAAAAAAGGTTACATTGAAATCAATCTCTGTTCCTCATAAGCTAAATACCATTTGCCATTTTGCAGCCACCATTTGAGTTTCACCCACACACCAGCCACAAATTCTGGGCCGCGGGGAGGTTGTGGTCAGCCCAGTGTCCGGTCGGTCAGCTAAAGATAACCAGCGAACTTTTGGGCTCAGGGCTGGAACAGACAGAGCACCGCAGAGCAGTCCAAAAATACATTTAAAAAAAAAAAAAAAAAGAACTGTTCAGAGATGGTGTAACAAAACACATACTTTTCCATGAGCTGTGACTCTCTGTAACAGTAACTGTGTCAGGCTAAAGGTAAAGAGAAGTGATTGTTTTTATAGTTCCTCCTTTTCGCTAGTCACCATGTCTGGTTTGCAGAAAGGCTGTTTTTGTCTCACTAGAAGGGAGCCAGGCAGGGCATGAGGTGATATGGCAGGATGAAGACACCTGTCTGTCCCTCTCCTCCCAGCAGGGTAGGGGACAGTTTCCCATCACTCCAGAAAGGATACTGATTTCACTGTCTCTCTGCTTCAGTGTGTCCTGGAGCTTTCTGTATTCCTCCTCTCTCAAGGGTTCTTGGCAGTCTTGGTTCTTGGTTTCGGAGGGGCCAGCATCCTCCCCGAGGGTCTTCTTGTCATTCAGAAGTTTCTGGAAGATGACATAAAAACTGGGTGTTCACATCTCTGTACCCTACTTCTTTGTTTCTTTGATTGTCTCCTCCCTTTGCCACCCCCCTGCACACACCCCGCTCCTTGCTGCTCACGCAGCTGCTTCCCTTGTCTGACGTGCTCCGCCTTCCCTGCCCTCCCCACGACCCCTGCCCTCTCTTTATCTCTCTTTCCCCAAACTGGGAAATTTCTACTCCAACATCTCCTCTGGGACTCTCTTCCCTTTCTCCCTAGCCCCACAGCACATAATTCATCCTGTTATTGTGGCACTTAGCGTATGCTGGAATTACTCTTTTCATACCTATCTCCTCTAAGACTCACTTATCTAACTTCGCCTCCCTGATGCCCTGGCTACAGCACACTCAGGGCAAATGTTCATTATCTTCATGAGTGCACAAAGGTGTAAGTCAAAGAGAAGTAGAAGCTGGTAAAATTCTCACTCCCTCATTATGAAAGGTAAAAACAAAGGCAGAGAAAAACTGGCAAACTGCAAGAATAAATTGAAATTGTTTTAGAAATGTAGGTCACGCTTCTTCTGACCTCGCTCTGTGAACATGGAACTATTCTGTGTGGAAGGTAAGGATGCTAGCAAAAGAATGGAGAGCCATGGTCTGAGCTGTCTATTGACCAGTCAGACGCACGCTCAGAAGAAAGCAATCATCACGGCATTGGTTCAGAGCTCACATCATTTTCCGGATGTGCCAGGCTGGAGCTGAACTTCTCAAGAGTTGGTCAACTAGAAAGGTTTTTATTGCAGTTTGAGCGTGGCAGGAAATGGCTTCTATGGGAGGAAATGTTTAAATTTACCTTTAAATGATGAAAACAGTGATGAATTTTACGCATATCAGCGCCAACCTCTAGTCTACACTCTGGATCCTCGTCTTCCAAAAAGGATGTGATTAGTTTTTCCAACCTAAAAATACAAAATGCAGGAGAAGCAACTATGAGGAAGAAACTTTAAAAATCCTAATGGTATTTCTTGGTAGTTTGACACTCGAAGTACAGGTTACAGTCCCCGCTTCTTCTTAGAAATACTGTTATCTGATTTAACTCTAAAAATTGAGGGGAAAACATATTTATAAAGTGAAATACACAATGGGGCAATCACTTGACTCATTTCCAACCACTTTTCATAGGCAACGTTCATTTTAAGAATCACTTGATTTCTACACCCATTTTACATCCAAGTTGAATTTCTTTGCCCTGCGCCTGGCTGTCACACTGACGGAGAAAATGATGAGATGTATTTTTTTTTGTTAGTTTTATTAAAAATTCATGCCACTCAGCCTCTGCTGCCACCTCAACGCTGCTTTAACTCATCTCTGACAACCCCGCTGCACTTTCCAGGTTGATTTTAATGTCTTCACAGCGGCTGTCGCCAATCTTTCCATAACCCCAGCCCCACCCTGCTTTCGGCCTCCATCAGTAAAGCAGCTTCTGTCCAGACTGAGACAGTCAGGGGCACCAGCCGCTTCCCGCCTTCCCTGCTCGTCTCAGGCCCTCTTCCTGCTTTCCTGGGCCCCGGACTGGATCTTCCTCCCCCCAGGGCTGCCCTCATGAATCACCTCCCTCCTTTCTCAGACGCCTCTTCATCCCCCTCTCTGCACCGATGCACTCTGTCTCTCTCTCTCTCTTATACGCCTACAACGGTTTTCATGGTTTTCCTATTCCAAAACAAAACAGAACACAAAGCACCTCCCGCTGTATGCTGAAACCCTCCCTTAGTCTGTGCCTTGCTATAAGCCCCCTTCCAGGACTCTGTAAGCATCCTGAGGCCAGGCTGGGCTCTGACTCGCCTGCATCCCCGTGCACATCCGCTTTTCAGCACAAACATGATCATTAGCGGATGGACTCGTTTCCATGGAAATCAGCCCCTCTGCGTGGAGCTGGCATCAGAACGAGGAAGCTTGGGGATGGCACCGACGCTGGGTTTCACCGCACAGTTGCGGCGTCTCTCTCTAGCATTAGGATGAAAATATTTGCATGCTTTTGGCTGCTTTCAAAACTGTCCTTATTTTCCTACCATGCTTACCATCATCCCGTGACAACACAGAATGATTTCTCACACAGAGCAGCCTTGGATTTCATTTTTATCTCTTCTTCTAATCTGTAATACATGACAGCTGACATTTGTAAGTGTGAGATACTTTATAATTCTGAGAGTTTCTTCCGGTAGAAGGTTACCTGTCATTTGTACTATTTGCTTATTGACATTTATGTGTGTGTGTGTGTGGAATAAAGCTTCAAACCACCAGATACTTGGAGAGATTCATTTCTGATACAAAGATTAGAAATATATTTTTGTATGAAATATTATTAAAATACGTATTCATGACCAAGATTCCAAACAACATAGGGGTGAATGATTTAAAAAGTAAAAACGTTTACGCCTGTTTTCCTGTTGCTATTTCCACTTTTTCAATCTCATTGCCTCGGGTATTGTACAGTTCACAGAGGAAATGTATTCATCTAGTTTTTGATGAAGTAGATACCTATATGTAATATATTTATTTGTAGATTATGTTTGCTTTTACAAAAATGAGATCACACTCTGAATAAAGTTGCATCATTATTTCTCTTTTTTTATTTTAAAGAAGAAAAAACAATAAAAACAATGGTACAAAGTTTCAAAATAAGATTGTAGGAGAGTAACAATGGTTAGTACATCGTGTATTGCTATTTTCAAAGTAGTTGCTCCTATTGCCAGCTATAGGCACGAAAAACTGACAAAATAATATAGGCACAAATCTTTCTTTTCAATAAACTAACTGAGATATATATATATTAACTAGTGGTAATTTCCTATCGTTTGGTTTTGAAATTCTGTATTATTTTTATCCTTTTTTGTTTTCAAAATAAAACATATATATTTCAAAATAAAGCATATCATTGTTTTGTTGGGCTGGGTTTTATTCTCTTTTGTTTTGTTTGATTATGTTAAATCTGATGACATGAGCAGCTATTTGAAAGATAACATATATACATATATACATACAATATTTTCCCTTTTTCTTTTCTCCTCTCCCCATTCCAGTTTGAACTAATTGATATTAATCAATTAGCAGTACAACTATCTTTTTTTGTGACTTTGTTTTATTTTGTTTTACTTTATTTTAAAGACAATAAAACCAAGGAAAATAAAACAGAATAAAACCAATCAAAAATAAACCAGCATAAGTGATACAGGGCTTAAAAACCTTACAAAACCAACAATAGTTACCATAATGCCTTTTGTTGTCTTCAAAATAACTGCAGATACTTTTGGACATAGTAAAAATTGAACAGAACAGAATAGACTAGAAACAATAAAACCAAAATGGTGAATGCAATAAAGGACTTCAAAACAAGACACTAGTAAATTCAAAATGGCTACCATAATATGTCTTGTTATCTTTCAAATAGCTTCTCATGTCATCAGATTTAACATAATCAAACAAAACAAAAGAGAATAAAACCCAGCCAAACAAAACAATGAAAATGATATGGTTTCCAGGTGGGGATCACCTCCTGGTGAGGTCTCTGGTTCTCTCCCCCCACAGCCTATGAATGGCAGAGACTCCATAGAACAACTAACTTAACTGTTTTGTGTATATGCTTAGTTTTCCTTTTCTTTTCCTTCTTTTCTCCTTTCCCCCATCCCAGTTTCTCTTTCCTTTTGAACAGCTTCCTTCCACTTCATAATAGCTATTGTACATTCTGGATCCTATTTACTTTTTCAGCTTCTTACACCAGGGAGACAATACAATGTTTAAACATGTGAGTAGTCTGATTTATTTCACTTATGAGGATAGTCTCTAATTGCATGTATTTACCTATAAAAACCTCAACTTCATCTTTCTTTATAGCAGAGTTGTACTCCACTGCATAAAAATACCACATCTTTTTTATCCATTCCTTGCTTGATGGGCATTTGGGTTGTTTCCAAGATTTAGCTATTACAAATTGTGCTGCTATGAACATGGGTGCATATATATCACTGTGGTATGATGTTTTCAGTTTTTCTGGAAAAATACCCAGAAGGGGAATAGCTGGGTCAAATGAGACCTCTAATCCTAGTTTTTTAAGGAATCTCCACACTGATTTCCATAGTGGTTGTACCAGTTTACACTCTCACCAGTAGCAAAGAAGGGTTCCTTTTTCCCCACAGCCCCTCCAGCAGTTGTTATTGGTTGATTTCTGGATGATAGCCATTCTTACTGGGATGAGATGGAATCTCAGTGTTGTTTTAATTTACATTTCTTGAATGACCAATGATGTCAAACATTTTTTCATGTATTTATTTGCCATTTGTATTTCTTTATCTGAAAAGTGTGTTTTAATCTCAGCTGCCCATTTTTGGATTGGGTCCGATTTTTTCAATTCTTTATATGTTTTAGATAGAAGTCCTTTGTCTGAGGGACAGTTGGTTAAAATATTTTTCCACTCTGTGGGTTTTCTTTTCCCTCTGTTAGTGATTTCTTTGGATGCGCAAAAACTTTTTGATGAAGTCCCAGTTGTCGATTCTTTGATATACTGAGAAGAATGTGTATTCTGATAACGTTGAGTGGAATACTCTGAAAACTTCTACTAAGTCCATTTGTTCACAGGTTTGGTTTAGTTCTAATATTTCTCTGCTGGATTTTTGTCTAGTTGATCTGTCTTTTTGTGACAATTGGGTAGTGAGGGCTCCTGTTACAATTGTGTTATTGCTTATTTTGTTTTTCATGTTTATTAATAATTGTCTTATACAATTGGGTGTTCCTGTATTAGGTGCATATATATTTATGTTTGCTATCTCTTTCTGTTGAATTTTTCCTCTAACAAGTATGTAGCAAATTTCTTTATCTCTTTTGATCACTCTTGGTTGGAAGTTCACATTGTCTGCAAACAGAATAGTTACTCCTGCTTTCTTCTGTGTTCCTGTTGCGTAGAAGATGGTCTTCCATCCTTTGACATTCAGTCTGTGAATTTCTTTCTGGGTCAAATGTGCTTCTTGTATACAGCATATTGTTGGATCTTGTTTCTTGATCCATTTTGCCAGTCTATTTCTTTTGATTGGTGAACTGAGTCCATTTACATTGATGGTTATAACTGATACATATTGGCTTGTCTTTGTCATATATTCTTGCTGTTGGTACCCTGCTTTTTCCCTCTCTTTAATTGCTTGTCCTGCCTGGTGGTGGTTTCTTTCTGTTATTTTTCTTGGAATTGTGGTCATTTTTATCTCTGTTTAGAATATCTTTCAGTACTCTTTGTAGTTTTGGTTTGGTGGTCATGCACTTCTTCTGTTATTCTTTGTCATGAAAGTATCTTATTTCTCCATTAATTTGAAAGATAGTTTTTCAGGGTACATCAATCCGGGCTGGAAGATGTTTTCTTTCAGCACTTGAAATACTTCACTCCAAGCTTTTCTTGACTTGGAGATTTGTGTTGAGAAGTCTGCCATGATTCTGATGGACTTTCCTTCATAGGTGATCTATTTCTTTTCCCTAACAGCTTTTAATATTATGTTTTTGTGCTGCATTTATGGAATCTTGATTATTTTATGTCTTGGTGTAGTTTTATTTTGGTTTGGAGTTCTGTATGCTTCATTTATTTATCAAATTCTTTATTCAAGTTTGGGAAGTTTTCTGCCATTATTTCTGTGAAGAGTTTTTTTATGGCATTTGTGCTGTGTCCAACTTTCTCACTGACCCCAATCAATCTTACGTTATTCTTCTTTGCTTCATCTTGTAGCTGTTGGATTGATTTCTCATGGTTTCTTGCTATTTTTAAGAAATATTTTTTTTCATGATCACTAACTGCAGTTCTGTCTTCAAGATCTGAAATTCTATCCTCTCCTTTGCCCAGTCTGTTGCATATACTGTCAATGGAGGTCTTAATCTCTTGGATTTTTGTTTGGATCTGTTTCATGGATTCCATTTCCTTCCTATGTTGGGCATTTCCTGTTTCTATCATTTTTCTAAGCTCATCTAGTCTCTTATTTGTGTCTTCTCCAATATCTTTGATTTTAAGTATCATTTCCTTTTGTGCTTGAGAGATTTTCTCTGTAGCCTTTTCTACTTGTTTTTTTTGACTTCTGTTGCTATCATTTCACAAAGTTTTGGTGTTTGACTTCCAGTTTCATCTATCTCATTGAATTCTGAACTTGTCTTGGTAGGCTGGGGCCTGGGTTGTGTTCTACTTCTGTGTCTTGTCATCTTTTATTTTCTCTTATTTTCTATGTTGATGCTTGCCTATTTCTTATGATGTATAGCTTTACTACTAGCATCATGGCTTCTCTCAAGGTGGGAAGGAGATGTCTGTTCTTCAGGGATGTCCTCTAGATGTAGTTGGTTCTTTATAGCTATCCCAAGAACCTACCTTTCTAATTTATAAAGGATGAAAAATTGCTATTTGGCTTAGATTCCAATCCTTTGGTACTGGGCTACGGAGCTGATTATGACCCCATACTATCAGTGTCGTCATATATAAGAGATTTATTTTTCTAAAGAATTTCCCACCAATCATCTTTCATAACATACACAGTACAGCGATTTCATTTTTAATGGTTCTATAATAGTCCATACTGTGATGTTTTGTCCCTCTCATGGGATACCTGGTGGTGACATGCACAGCTGTTACTTTTCTCTGTGACCCATGAGGAGGCCTGGATCAACAATTCACACCTTCAGGAAGCTTTAAAAACAATACTGTTGCCGGGCGTGGTGGCACACGCCTTTAATCCCAGCACTCGGGAGGCTGAGGTAGGCGGAGCGTTGTGGGTTCGAGGCTGGCTTGGGCTACAACGCGAGCGCAAGGCCGGCCTGAGCTACACAGTGTGACCCTGCCTCAAGAAACCAGGGCTGGGAGTTTGGCTCAGTGCCTTAAGCGCCTGCCCTGGCAGGTGCGAGGTTGTGAGTTCGATCCCCAGTGCCGCAAAACAAACAAACAAACAAACAAAAATACTGTTATTTACTTGCATTTTTCTTGACTACTTGGCAGGAATTCTGAAATTTTAAAAATCAGGTATGGTGGCATGCACCTGTAGTCCCAATTACTTGGGAGGCTGAGGCAGGAAAATCACTTGAGCCCAGGAATTTCAAGACTAGCCTGGGCAATGTATAGAGATCCCATCTTGAAAAAAATTTTTAATGTAAAAAAAGAAAACCACCATGAAATCTAGGTTTCTTTGGAGTGAAAAATGCCTTGTGGTTTCCAGTGTCTACAAGATTTCTAGCAGATGATATTAAATTAGAAGTGCTAGTTTTTTTTGATCAGTTTTTTCCTCTTGCTTTTTTTCTTTAGAACATAACTTCTCTCTAGTTCAATCATAAAGTACATAAATCTAGGAAACAGTCCCCGCAGGAGGGCTGAAGTGGAATTAGAGCTCCCGAGAAAGCTCCAGAAGAGCCAGGCTTGTGCATCTCCTGAGTGGCCCTGGCAGTCTCCACCCTCCTGGAGCCTTGGTCCTCCCTCCAAGGTCCTGTCTCCCATGGCCACAGTAGGGATACAAGGATAGCCAGGGGACAGAAACCACAGAAATGGGTCAGAACTTCCTGCTCCTAAGTACAAGAACTGGATTGCTTCACTCGTTCTAGGACTTGATTAGACTCATTTATCTAAGAATGGATTTTTGCCATGTGTAGTTTTGTTCTTGGCACTTGAGATCATAGGGCCTCTCTAGAGAAGAAAAATGCCTGGTCTTTCCTTCACATGTTTGATTTACTGTTGAACTTATTTTCTTATCAAGCAAGGACTTAGTCTAATAATTAAAAGACGTAAAAAATGCTTAATTCAGATTTTTCCAATGTACTAAGTTTTCTAGT
This sequence comes from Dasyprocta punctata, assembly GCA_004363535.1. NCBI lineage: Eukaryota > Metazoa > Chordata > Mammalia > Rodentia > Dasyproctidae > Dasyprocta > Dasyprocta punctata. The sequence continues at coordinate 24,283 of RJWM01014045.1, read as the reverse complement.
AGTTAAAGAGTTAAACAAATGACCTCAAATTCCCGGCATTTACTTGTTTCCCAAAATAGTTCCCCAGTTCATACCTGGTCCCTGTTCCCGCCGGCCGCCCTGCTGCCCGAACCCTGCTGATGAGCAGAGGATGTTTCCAGAGAAGGCCCCAAGGAGCCAAGGGAGCCCAACGGGAGACTTCCCTTCTTCTCTGCTTTCATTGGAGAAAAGAAAGAAGAGAAAGGAGCCCTTGGGGTGAAGATGAAATAAAGGCATAGTATCCAGTTCTCACCCATGAGGACAATCTCATAGATAAGCTGAGTGCTGGTAAGTAACTGCTAGATGTCTGGACACTTTCTAGTCAGTTATTTTTTTTGGGTGAGGGGATGGCACTGGGAATCGAACTCAGGACCTCATGCTTACCAGGTAGGTGCTGCACCACTGAGCTGCATCCCCAGACCTTTGTCTGGTGACTTTTTATCTCCAACCAATTGACTGCTAATGAGGAATCTTGGCCAGCAGGGTTGGGGGCCAGTTTGGTTACAAATCCTGATACCTTGTCACACATTCAGGATTGACCACGTTCCCTACTGTGCCCTTCACTCTTGAGCCCACTGTACTCCCCTCACTGCTCCCTATATTCCTGACAAAAATAAAGACAAAACAAAAACAAATTACACACCTCAGCTCTGTCTGTAGCCATTTTCCATGGCAACAGGTTTAACAGCGTGAATTAAGAAACAGGGCAAGTTCCTCCTTATTAACTAGCTGGTTTCTAGATAGACTCCTACACAATTTGCATACCTCATTTCCTTAATCCTTGCAACAATCCTATGAGATACTATTGCTACTATCCCAAGTCATAGAGGAAGAAGCTGAAATTCAGATAGGGGGTTAAATATCTTGCCCACGGTTACAAAGGAAACAAGTCACAGAGCTGGTACTGAAACTCTGGTCGGTTGATTGTAGAATCTAACTTTTGAAGCACAGTGCTTACCATGCTATAGACAAGGTAGTAAATTTATTTAAATGCCATGCTGGGCAAGGTACTTTTACGAGGAGAATGTACACCAACTAGAATTATCTAAGGAGATAAACAGGAAGGAGAACAACTAGGAAAACACTGAGAGGCAGTTGCACAGAAGTCAAGAAAGCCCTTGACCAGCATGAGACCTCATCCTCTAGTCCTCAACTAGAAAGTAAAGTGGATGAAAAATAACATCCCAGTTGGTGCGTCAGGCCACTCTGCAGTAGAACTATGGAAACACTCAGAATCCAATCATTTCGGGAGAGGGACAGACGGCTTGTTCCAAAGAGCTAGCAAATCATCCTTCTGGTTTAAGAATTCAGATGGTATTAGTTATACCAAAGAGGAGTAAAATCTGCTGGGCTTCTATGCATAAGCATACCATTGAAGATGACCCCCAAAGTGCTGGGTACTGGGGATGTCAGCACACTGAAGCTAGGTATTACATGAGCAAAGATCTGAAAAAGAATTGGAAAATAGGAACAGAAATAAAGCAAACTTGATGATGATGGACTTCAAGGAATCAAACTAAACACAAAGGATGAGAGAATAGTTATATAACCGAAGATAATTGGACTCGGTAGGCTAAAAAATTTGGCTGAAATTCTTAGCTTGGGGCTGAGTGATCTTAACCAATCCATATCGGCCTTGCTGGGTCACAACTGTCTCACCTGTAGAATGGGCAGGCTCATACCATCTCCAGACTATAAGCTTGATGGGGGAAGACATTGTGAAGAGTGAAAAGAGGGTGATGTCTGGCTTGTTGGGGCCTTGCGGTTCCAAGGGTGGACACTAGGCCTATGTCCTGGCTCTAACGAGGGAGACATTTATTTATTTATGTATTTATTTTATTTTTTGAGACAGTGTCTCACTCTGTAATTCAGGCTGGTCTTAAACTCACTATGTAGCCCAGGCTGGCCTTGAACTCATGGTGATCCTCTTGCCTCAGCCTCCTGAGTGCTGGGATTACAGGCATGCACTACCGTGCCCAGTGAGACATTTATTTATTTATTTATTTTTGTGGCACCGTGGATCCAACTCACAACTTCATGCCTACCAGACACGCACTTAAGCCACTGAGCCAAACTCTCGGTCCTAGTTTTTTGAGACAGGGTAGCACTATGTAGCTCAGGTCAACTTTGTGCTCGCGTTGTAGCCCAGGCTGGCTTCAAACTCACAACGCTCCTCCTACCTCAGCCTCCCGAGTGCTGGGATTAAAGGTGTGCACCACCGGCGAGACATTCCTTTTTGCGATTAAAAGAAAAAAAAATTTTTTTAAATTGATGCATGGGAATGATAGTATTTATGGGGTGTAGTGTGACATCTCAACATGCACATGTATAATGTGTTTAGATCAGGGAAACTGACACCTCCGTCACTGTAGGCATTTATCATTTCTCTGGGTTGAGAATATTCAGAATCCTCTCTACTAGCTATTTTGAAATGTTCAATGAATTGTTATTAACCATAGTTATCCTACCCTGGAAGCTATTCTTCCTACCCATCTGTTTCCCTGCCTTTTAGAAATGTAGATTCTCAGGCTCTGTCCCAGGCCCACTGAGCCAGAACCTCCACTTGACCACACTTCCTATAGAATCAGTAGGTACACTGCTGTTTAAGAAGCACTGTGTCAAGACAGTTGGAATATATGCGTAAGAATATGTCCATACCTCTTCATCCCTGGAGACCAAAGAAGGAGGTAGATCAAAATGTTAAATGAAAGAGAAACCGATATCCCCTGATGGTCACCCATGGGCACCCAGCTGGCGCCTTTATGTGTGTCTTCTTATTTCAGTGAACTAAAGGGTCTATCATGGTTGGTTCTTTCTAACCGCTTTCTCCCAATTATTTCATCGTTGTTTTCACTGAACATCCATTCTAGAAGTCATGCATTTCCATATGCATTTTGCTATTCATTGATACCCGAAGCCCACGCATTATTAGCCCTCTTTCGCAGATGAGGACGAGAAGGCTCAGGACAGCTAAGGAACTTGCACGTTATTACAAGGTTGGACACTCGAATGCAGAGGCATGAAAACAGGCCTTTTGAATCAGGAACCCCTGCCCTCCATTCATACCAAGAAGACTCCCAGCTTGGAATATTATCTTCCACTTGCCATAGTCCCTGGCCTACATTTGTATTTTCAATTCAAAACTTGCCTACAGACTTTTCTTATAGCAAGTACAGTTGCAGACAACAAAGTTAATGAAGCCATCGCATACATTTCGCGTCTGCCATTTCAAAGGGAAGAGCTTTCAACAAGCTGCAGCAGGGGGGACCCCTGGGATCTGATAATGGGGAGTGAGGGAAGACCGCACTTCAACTTCACAAACACATGGGCTTCTCTTATGGGATGTGGCCCTTTAAGACACATGATACTGGAAAAGTAGGAGACCTAGTCCTCCAGTCCTCAGCTTTACAAAAGCAAAGTTCAGATAACAACAATAAATTCACAGTTATGATTAATTAGGATCTACAGGACATGAAAAACTGAAGGCTGAGATTGTGCCAACAGGCCTATGACCAAGGGAAACTACTCAAATATTTTTTGAGGTCACTAGTTTCCTGCTTGTTTTTTGTTAGATTGTGCTGAAAGAACCACGCCAAATTGGCTTAACGGTGGTTACTTCAAGACTTTTTCCTCTGAGAAGTCCCTGCTTTGTCTATCTATATCTATCTCGTGGGATCAAACATTTTAACTCTGGTAGGCATAGAACGGCTCAGTGGTTTAGAACAAGAGGAAATAGGATGAAAATAGGGATGTGTCTCATGAGAGATGGTGGGCATGGTGGTGAGGACCGGACCTCAAGCTGGTAGGAGGAGAGCTGGGACTTCTCACCATGTTCCCGTCACTTCTACAAGAGGCCAAGGCCAGTATGCTTGACTCCAAGCTGGCAGCTGGGGGAAAAGACCCAGGGGGCCGGCAGCAGCGCCCAGGACACTGGGACAAACTGACCCAGCTCCAGGACTCACAGTGGTGGAAGCAAGAACTGGACTGGCCCAGCAGAGCATCCAGCATGTGGCTTACGGGGACATCTGCAGATGCGTCCCGGAGATCCCTCCTGGCCAGCTGGGCCCACTTAGTGCCAGTCTGCAGGTGCCCATTGCAGAAGGCTGCCATGGGCCCAAGCACCAGCTTCTCCTAGAGAGGGAGAGGCCCCATCAGAGTGTTGCTGGTGAATAAGGAGAGACGGAGCTCACCGTCTGGGCTACTGCCCTCCAAGGACCACCTGCTATCTCTGTGCCTCCAGGAAGCCTCGGGGCCCAGCAGCCCCGGGCTGATCGCTTACACTCTGGCCCTGATGGCTCCACCGCCCAGTCGTGAGCTTAGCCCCATTGCAGGGCCCGGCAGCACTGGACAGATGGCCACTGCAGCTTTCTGCCACACAGGGCAGCGGAAGCAACAACAGCAATAGTTCATCAGGACCCAACCTTTCTGTGCTCTTTGAGCCCATGCATTCTGGTGGCCGCATGGGCATTCTGGGGAATCCCAAAGAGCTGCTCCTCTCTGGGCCAGAGATGAATGCCTTAGTTCAGAGCTGCTGGAGGAGCTGATATCCTCAGAAGCATCTACTCACCTCCTCCATATTTTTCTACTCCCCAGAGATTAGGATGATACAAGTGGCCTGGGTGAGAGAGGGTGTCTGTGATCTCTTTGATGGGCCTGCTTTCAACCTCTGGCTGACAGCCACATAGCCTGCATGGCCGGGATTCACACTGTCATCCCGGGGGCTGCCCGGAACACCCCCTAACATGCGCACGGCTTGAGAGCCCAGGTTTCTGCAGGCTTCCCTCGCTCCCCAGCTCCGCCTGCACTGCCCACTCCTGCACGAGGGGCTGCGCTCTGCTAGGGAAGCGGGGACAGTGGCTCAGGCTCCCCTCCAGGGAGCCACTCCCTTTCTGGTACCTCCCCCATCTCCTGTCCCTCTACCCCCTCCCAGGGCCCAGGCCTAGCTGCTACCTGTGGACAAAGAATGAAGGACCCACCACTGATCCCTCTCATGTGCACACCTCTCCTGGGCCCTCAGCCCTGCGTACTTATGCGGCGGCACTTGGGGGTCCAGGAGAGGAACAGGGGTCTCCAGCTTGGGGTCTGGTTGTCCCTCGGGACTGGCCAACCTCCCATTGCCCTTTAGTCCCCCGTCATTTCCGTTTGTTCTTTTACTCTCACTTAGAGCTATATGCAGAGTCAGGACGATTTAAAGTAGAAAATGGGTTGCTACATAAAGATCATTTTTATGCATTTTCAGCAGAAGGAAATTGTATTATTTAGACGGTGTCCAAGCAAATAAAGACAATGCTCAAGGCTAAAACAAGAAGTTCAAATAATATAAATTAATCAGTCAATAGATTAGTAACTCTCATTTAAAATGCTATAAGTATCTTTAAACCCCATGTTTGCCATAGGCAAATGCTACATAAACAGGAGTCCACTTATCTACATAAATCCATATACATGAGGACTCGGCTTCAGGAGTGAGAAGAGCACTGGTGGAGGTGGGAGACGGAAAAGTGAGTGAGCTGGTGACCGGAAGAAGCAGTGACAGCAGACAGAGGGAAAGGCCTCCGTCATTCTGGAAGACATCGAAAGAGAAGTCAAATGGTGGGAGCAGTTTAGAAAAGAAGGTGGCAGGAGAAAGACAGCTAGGGAAAGGTCGGAGAAACGTGGAAGAGCCCCCAGAGTCTCAGGCTGTGGCAGTGGGGCCAATGCAGAGATCGAGTCAGGGGGGTAAAAGGAGGGGGCAGAACCAGGATAGGAAGATGGGAGAAGGTAGAGGGAAGGCGGTGGAGGCAAAGCCAGGCCTTGGACTGGTGAAATCAGAGTGCACCATGAGAAGGGAAGGAAGCTTACTGGGAAATCTGGAAGGCTAAGGGCCAGGTTGAGATGGACTGACTACCAAAGCTCCACGTCCATGGTTAAAGCTTTCCTGAGTTCATAGACTTCCCTGATGGTCCACTGTGGAAGGAGTACTAGCAGCTATGTCCCGCCCCCTTGTTCCAAATCTCTGAACTCTCTTTCTATATAGTTTGTCTCCTAAATCTGTAGGCAACATTAAAGTTTAGAAGTAAATGTTTCTCAGCTGATTTTGCTAGCAAGAATGTTAAATAACAGCCTTGGTTGATTTTAAAAAATGCAGCAATCATATATATTTAATTAGGTAGAAAATGTAAAAGTTTCAAAAGATAGGCTAAAAAGATTTTGTTATCTAAAAATACAAAGTAAATCCTTGTGGGTATATTTCTACTTGATAACACATTATCTTATTCTGCCATATGGAAAAAAGCACATAGCTGTTTGGAAGTGTGCTTACATAATGAATATAAAGCAAATTTATGTAAATTGAATAATCCATTGTCATTGAGTTCTACATTAAATTGAGATGAATTTACAAGGTAAAGACAGATCCAAAAGACGCAATAAGATAATAATAAAGAATATTAAAAATTTAATAAATTAAATATTTCAAGAAAATTATCAAAAATAATGAAGCAATACAAAGCATGATCAAAGTAAAGTGAATGTTTACACATTAAAAATATTATTACAATAAAAGACACATTGCCATGAATCCCCCTCAAGCTATTTCCTGTTGCTCCAAATACACTGATCCTACGGTTTTTGCTACTTTTTGCAGCATCCTGGATGTGATTTTTCATAAATATTTTCAGTTGTGCTTTCCTGGCTGCCTCAGTGTCCTGAATCAATTCTAAACATTTACTTTTCAAGGTCATTTTGACTTTGGGGAAGATGTAGAAGTCTCTTGGTGCTAGATCTGGTGAATATGGTGGATGAGGACAGACATACCATGACGTTTTTAGGAGCATGCCCTTCCACTGGATGACACTTAGCAGTGGCATTCAGGGTATTTTTGATCATATCTGGTAAAGTCACTCATGAAAGAACACTTCCAGAACTGCTTCAGAAAGTGGCGGTAACAATGGGATGAGTGTGTTAGAACCAAGGGGGAGTATGTGAGTGTATTAATGGCAATGTGTCTCTTACTGTAGTAATATTTTAAAAATTTAAATATTCTCTGTATTTTCGATCTTACCTTGTATAAAAAAAGTAAAAATTCAGAGAGTGAACAAAGAGGATAAGAATCCACTGGGAATCTTATTTTGCTCCTGAATGGGAAGATGCAAGACTCTAATCACAAGAAATCAATAAAATTTAAAGTAAAATCCAATAATATTTTTCAGATATAAAACATATACATACAATCCACAAAAGTTTGTGTACAATATTTAGGTGGAGGGGGTCCAAAAATCCCCAAAAGTCTATCTGTGATTATTATGGTTTAGATTCAGATGGTCTACCCAAAGCCTCCTGAATTCAGAGGTAAGGCTGTTGGAAAGCGATTGGATTAACGGGTACCACAGCTGACTTCCTGTGAGGAGTAGGGTCTGGTCACAAGAAGTGGGGCCCTGGGAGGTGTGACCTGGAAGGGTGTCGCTCCCTCCAGCTGCTCCCTTCTCTCTCTGCTTCCTGGCTGGTATGGCCTGAGCAGCTCTCCTCCACTCAAGTCCTTTCACCAAGTTGTTTCTGCCTTGGAGCCAACCCACTATGGACTGAAACCGTGAGCCAAGACAAACCTCCCCTCCTTTAAGCTGTGAATGCCTGGTTCTGCATCTCAGTAGTGAGGAGAGTGTCTAAGGCACGGGAAACCCTCTCCAGGGACCCTACTGGAGAGACCCACGTACACCGATATAGAACGATACAGAAAGATGTCACAAGCAAATGAGAAACACAAGTTAAAAATGAGTAAGTCAAGTCTGAGTCGTACATATTTATACTTGTTTGTTGAAAATTCTGAAGGGTGACAACCAGATCACAATAGGTATTACCTTCAAATGGTAGAACCACGAGTGGTTTGTACCATTTCTATTTCCACTAGTCTATTTTCACTTCTGCACAAGGAATATGAACTGTTTGTAACAAACAAACAAACAAACAAGTGCCTTACAATTCTCAGAGCAAATTTGACAAATACAATACACAATTTTTTTTTTTTGAGACAAACTCTCACTCTAGTTCAGGTCAACCTTGAACTCACTATGTAGCCCAGGCTGGTTTTGAACTTGCAGTGATCTTCCTGTCTCAGCCTCTCAAGTTCCAGGATTACAGGTGTGTGAACCGCCCCCCACCCCCAGCTAATACATACATTTTTAAAACTGAATTTATAACTCCTCAAGGTTCCTTTCCTCCAGATAGTGGTCTGGGAGAAGAATTCCCCTTATTTACTTTTGGTTCCTGAAGTGAAATCCACAGTGAAAACTGAATGCTGTTCTTTCTGTTGCGTCCAGATGGGTCTGATCTGCTGAGATGATCTACTTCATTCTTTTATGGGTCTGCTTGCAGCGGTTGGTGGCTGTGCCTTCCTTTGTGCAGGCTATCAGGGGCCAGGTGTTAGACATTGCTGTGATTTATTATTTCCCCAAGTGCATATTTCCACCCTGTGGGCCTTCTTCAAGTGGCTTAACCCATATAAAACTGTAATTAGAACAAACATTTGTCTCAGGAAGTCTTAAAAAATATCCAGTTCCATGCATATGCAAACTTTCCCTGTGAAAAGGTTATGGGGAAAGCAAGAGAGAAACACACATATTCTTGGATGTGATGAAGGGTCTCATTCCTTCTTTTAAAGAATTTCCAATGAGTAAAGAGCATTAAGTTGAGAAAGTATTAAATAATGAGAGGAATGAGACAGTGTGCTCATGTTTTCACACTGAAGACTTTCTAATTTAGAAGCAAGTACTTGGACTTTTGATGAAAGAGTTATCTAGGCCAAAAAAATCCAGTGCGTCAACCGTAATCCAATAAATGAATTGGCCATTCACGCCTCGTCCTTCTTTATTTTATTATCTGCATCCAATAGCCATTCATTTAGCCTATTAGAATCTGAAGTACTTAAAATTTTTGAGAATAAAATAATCATTAAAGTGCAGACACAGTCCTGAGATGGAGACAGGCCTTTTTAATCATATTAGATGACTATTTCTTAAGAACTCAAATGCTTCCACAAACTACCCAAGGATAATTAATACAAGCTGTAGGCTGTGCTTTTAGTTTTGGTTTTAATATCTTCAAAGTGTAGTGTCAAGACCAAAAACACTTTGTACCGACGTGGAGAAACTTCATCTGTAGTGAATTATATCTCATGAATGATTTCAGAGATATGATTTCTTATAAAAAATGAGAGAAAGGCACATTAGCCATTAATGACCTCTGATATTTAATCCACAGAAGTTGAAGTTACTGCTGCTTAGCCGGCCTTTGTTAGGACTCAGGAGGTATGCCTAGGGCCCAAGCGATGTGAATTAGGACCATGTTAGCAGATAAAACATCAACCTCTTTGTTGTTGCTGTTGTTGTTGTTATTGTTATTAAAGATTACTTGATAATGGGGGCCTCTCTTCATGTAGTGTCAATGGACTATTTAATAAATGTGGATCATGGCGTTAGATGTTTCTCAATTCTTTACCACTGAGACATGTTAGAAAAAAACTACATTTAAGGCTTAAATTTGTCATTGCAGAAAGGGAGATTCTAAGAAGACAGAGAATAAAAGTCATGAATATTCTATGTTGGTCACGTTTACATTTATTCAGAGAGCATTTATTGACTATCCATTATTACCTGGGTGTATAAAAATGAATAAAACATCCAATTCTCTTCACCTTAATTTCCCCTGGATTCTTATACAAAAAATCTTTGAGGTGGTGTTTCATGGAACTCTTTTTTTTTTTAAAGTTATAACTACAGTATTAATGCGTTGTCTTTAAGGCAAAGATATTTATGGAAATTAGGCAAATAAAATAAAACTCTAGTCATAGAAAACAAAACTGAAATAGGGTTTCAAATATTGTATCAGACCTATTTATGCTAAAAATTATGTGTGGTTTATATGAAATTCAAGTGGGCATCCTGCATTTTTATTTGCTAAATCTGGCTCCTGTAAGCCAAAAGCCAGAAAGTCTTCAGGCTTCTAGCCCTGGGCTGACGTGTGGGTGCCCACGGGTGGGGTGCACAGACCTGGCACAAGGAGAGCCTCAGCAACTGCTGCTAGTTAATAACTCATTCAGTGGTAATACATTTGAAGCTAGGCCCAATGTTACCATTCTTTTCTGAAAGAAGAAAAAAGTACTCCAAGCACTGCCTACAGCATTTAAATGGTTCCACACGAATAATGCACTACCTTTTCGATTGATTTTGAAGCTAATAACTCAGAGAGTTATAAAACTGTTTAGAGCCCTTAGGGGGCTAGAATTTGTGAAGACTGATTTTCTCAGGCAAGCATCCAACTTGGTAGAAATCTTTGCAATTCACATCACTTCTCTGAATCTGTTTATGTATCTTTAAAATAAGGAAACCAGACACACAGTGTTGGTGATATTGAACCCTCTAATTGAAATGCTCCCTGATTCAACTTTGTTTTTCTAAATCTTGCCCTGGCTCATGGATCAGCTAAGAGCCATCCTTATTCTTCTTAACATAATTTCTGTCCCCTCCAATTGCCCCCAGCACTTTTGCAAGAGGTATAATTTGCAGACATTCATGTACTTATTTCCCTTACAAGCTGAAACTGTTTAGAGCCAGTGACTGTCAGCAATTCCCCTCAGTCACCCCTGATCTCCAGCCCAGTATTAGGGCCTCATTTTGCTTAACACACATGTGGTTGCCCAAGCAGGTGGCATTTTAAGGGGTATTTTTGCAGGAGTCATTGGCTGAGCAGTTTTTGATTCAAATCGGGTCTTCTAGAATTTCCTGCTTTGGACAGATTTGAGCACACAGGATTAGAAATAGCTAAGGCAATGAGAATAGTAGTGATACATCCCTGAAGTTGTGCAATTGCCTCTGCATTGTAAAAGGCTAATTGTGGGCACTTGTGGATGGAGCAGATCATCTAGTCTTACAATGAAAGCAAGGTCTGCCGTCAAACGAGAAGGCACGGCCAGTGTAAGTGCACAGGGACCACACGAGTCAGAGAGGTCCAGATTGGGACAGAAAATCTACTTGCCCCAGCAGCACACATGAGGCTGTTACAAATCTAGGCATTGTTTGCAAGGAACAGTTATAAAAATGACCTAAAATCATTAAATGCTTGTAAAGAAATGAGCATGTGGGATGCTAAAATATGAATATCAGACTCAAATCTTTTAGAAACAAATAGTGTGAAATCTTTGCTTTCCTCACTTGGTGAAGAAATGTGATGTTTTGGAGGCTTTAAGAGCAGCTCAGTGGAGGAAGAAAGTTCTGTGCAGCACCCAGAGAAGAGGCCGGGGAAGCCACAGGCAGGAGAAAGTCCCCTGGGGAGCCCCTGAAGGGGATCTCACGGCCTGGGTTTACTGGGCTCCTAGCTGTGGGCCATGCCCTGGAGGCCTGTGAGGGCGTGTTGGCCTACGTGAGAGACCCGCCACTTCCACTGTTCCTCTGTGGCTGATGACAGTGAAGAATGGAGGGACAAACTTCAGGGACGTCAGTTATTTGACCCAAAGGGTGACTGATACAAAAATTAGGTTCTATCTCTGTGTTTTTGGCACATGCCTCATAGGTTAGTGGCCCCGTGACTACTTGACCTGTGAGGAATTTCATTATTGGCATGAACCCTTGGGTTTTATCAGTTGTGGTCACTTCAACATAAACTATCCGATATCACATCGAGCGCTGGTTCGTGCACTTCTAACACACACACAAAACAAGCCAAAGGCAGTGGGCGGGTGTTTACTTTATCTCAGACGAAAAGGATACCTTCCCACCAGGGGACAGACACGAGGCCTTTCCTTGTCTCCTATTAAACGTCCCAGAAAAGAGCATTTCTGCATAGCACAGCAAGAAGGAATGAATGACAGTGAAGAAGATCCAGAATTCCAGACAGGACTTAGTTTCTGCTATTGATCAGCATGGAAAAGTCATGCCCATTCTAGAACATGGCTTAGAAGCAGAATTTGTGCTTAAGTTGCCACTATAATCCTCACATCTTTATGGCTTGAGGTACAGGAAAGGGGGTCTGGATATAGACAAAACAAGATTCCAATCTGTTGGCTGAATGTTATTTGCCTAATGGAGTCACCGTGAAAATTTTGTTAGACTATATATATACACACATATAAAACATCAAATGCAATGGCTATTGTCAAATGCTGATGAAATGGTGTTTATTAATATCATGATAATCATGACCTGTTTACTGAGTTATCTCATTATAATGTATGAAAAATGGTATGAGGTAGAGAATAGTTCACTTTAATAACTTTAAAATATTTTTAACTAGCTTTATTTGATCATATATTGATACATGCCTAATGCAAACAGATTAGAAAAAACAGAAGACGAAAGAATCCATCCTGGACCCCGAGATGGTACTGTGAAATTTTGGTGCTTACTTTCTAGGCTTATTTGTAAGCATAAATACAAAAATATGATATGCTCATATATGTATTTTTTGTTACAAAAATGAGAGCATAGCATAATAATGTTTTATAAAACTAACAATATAGTTTCAACATGTCTCCAGGGAGATGAATGAGATACCATTAAATGTACCACGACCCAATTTCCCATTATAAATGATGTGATAAACATTATTGTACATACAACTTTGTGCATGTGTCCTTAAGGACAAATTTCTAAATGTAAACTTACGGGGTCTAAAAGCATACCCATAAAAACAGCTTATAAAAATGTTTTTTCAGGGCTCTTTAGCCAGAGAAACAGGCTAGAAATCTTCTATGGGATTTCCTAGTTTCCAGGAACAAGTTTCACTAGCCCTGTCTTCTCTACTGCCCATCCCCACAACACAGGACATCGTCATCTTTGTTTCGACCAATGAGATTTGTAAAAAGTTCCATCTTATTTTAATTTGTGTTTCTTTGATAATTAGTAACTCTTGTTACAGGCAAAGTTTTGGCTACAAGGCAGGGAACACAGGGCAAATCAGCTGCACATTGGAGGGGAAATATGTGGCCGTGAAGCCCACATAGGGGTTTCTGGTTAGAAGGGGAAGTGAGTATACAGCCCCGTGCTCTGCCCAGCTGATCTAGGAAACACATTGCACAGGAGAGCGGCTGGAAAGCACTGACAGGAGGAGGCTCATGAGAAAGAAGGGGCAATCTGACTTCTCTAGGAAGCTGTGGGTGTGCCAGTCCGTCAGTAGTACCTACACCTTGATGCTGATGATGATGACAAATTTTTGAGGATGACAAAAGTCATCAACACACTCAGCTAGTGACAGACACAAAGGGAAACACTAGGGAAATAAGGTCAGCAGGATGGGAGTAAAGGAAGAAAACCATGAAAAAGGGAGCAGAAAGATACCCTGCTCAAGTCATCCCAGGACGCAGTGTCTCAGCACCGGGCAGCCCGAGCAAGAATGGAATATTTGCTAGGCCAGGCAGGGAGGGCTGCGCGTATGTCCCTGGGTTGTCTCGGGAGGCGTCTGCCTTTTGTCTGCAAGATGAAATGGCAGGCAATAAACCCCAGCTTCCACAGATAGCCTGTGTATGAGAAGGGCTGTGGATGCTTGGGCTTGGGTTAGCCAGAAATGGAGAGGAAATGATAAATACTTTCATGGGAGTGTTTCACATTTTCTTATGGTGGGCCTTGTGTTGGATATACATTTTTAACTCAGCTTTTCATGGTATTCAGAGACAATTCTATGTTATCTGTCCCTAGCTGCTGGAGTGCTAAGGGGTTTGCTAAACTGCTGTTTCTAATAGGTATCAAATTAAAAAGAAGTAGAATTTATCCCAATGCTTAGCTGAATTCAAAGATAATACCATCTCACAGCCCAATGAATAACATAAATTATCTTTTGTTCTATTTTCTAGGCATCATTAACTTAATCAGCACAGTGCACATGTCCTGCACTAGAGTTCTTTAATAACAATGATTGTTTAAAAACTTAGACTTTTCCAGATTCCAGGAAGAGAAAGATCCGTGCCTCCCAAGAACCCACCATGTTGGGTCAGGGAGGAGCCAACCAGAAGACAACTAGCCTGCCTTCCTGGTGAGTGGCGTGAACTGTGCAGACTCCAGGAAGAGAAAGATCTGTGCCTTCTGTGTGCCTACCAGCACACAGGCTAAGAATCAAGAACCCCGCCCCCGCAAGCAACCTGCTGGTTCGGAGGACTGGCTAAGTTGATAGCAACTAAGATACACAAAGCAACTAAATGCTTGTATTGTTTGGTTGAGTTTGCAGGCCTGGGGCCGGCAGTCTGAGCATCTCTTGGGAAGATGACAGTATGCAATGTAGCAAATATGGGGGATTCCTTTCCACCTTGTGTTTGAGGCCCAATGTTGTTCTCATTGTTTTGCTTTATTCTGATTAATTTGTTTTTGCTTTATTTCATATTCTGTTTTGATTGGTTTTATTGTTTTGTTTTTGGTTTGATTTTACTATACCTGATGGAATGGTCAACTATTGTGAAGATAACAAGATATACTATAATAGCTATTGTTTCCTAGTATCTTGCTTTGAAGTTCTGTACCAGTTCTACTGCTTTGTTTTGATTGACTTTGTTCTGTTATGTTTTGTTGGATTTTACTATCTTTAATATAAAAAAAAGACCTTAGGCTTTTCTCCCAAGTTCTCAAATATGTACCTTAATATCAGAGAGACAGGTATCTATATGGTACAGAAAAACTGAAAAATGAGCAGAGTCTAAACCCAGGCTTGGGAGCAGTTTGAGGGTCTGTGGATACCTATGGGCACTGCGAATAGACTATTCTTGAACCAGGTTATTTACTTTAATTTTATTGAAAAAAAAAGATCTATACAGACAGTTATTTGGGTAAGTAATTAATCTTTCCTTCATTATATTCTTTACACTTCTGATCTTTACTACCCATTTTGTACCTGGTCATTACTTGTCCTTATCTTTTATTTGTTTCTTCAAAAGCAGAGACCAGGTATCCTCACAGAGAACCATCTGGGGAGGCAATAAGCTTTATGCTCCCTCTGCTCCTTTGGCAGCTTCCAGTGTAGTGCAAAGAGGTATTAGTGACACTCAGCATGATGGTGAATGTTCTGGGATAGACCGAGGTCTCTCGTTTTCAGGGGAAGCAAGGCCAGAAAATCAAATAAAAGAAGAAATCTCCAGCACCTCTTCCCACAAGTCTCAGGGGATGAAGCTAAGACTAACTGTTCCCTCTGAGCTCTACTTGGTCCATTTATTTATTTATTTGTTTATTGGTACCAGGAATTGAACTCACAACCTTGTGCTTACCAGGCAAGTGCTTGAGCCACTGAGCTAAACCCTCAGCCCTGGTCCACATATTTATAAACAAATTAGGTAAATTAGAGATACATCAAAAAGTTAGATTCCTAATTTATGCAAAAAATCAGCACCATCCCTACCTCAAACAAACAAACAAAACCCAAGTGAACGAACAAAATCTTTTCCGGAACAAATCTCAACTCAATTCATCTTGGCCATTTATAAGATTTTGTGGTGTTCCCTAACAATTTTATAATATGTTTGAGTAGTTTTAGTACAACTATTACGCAGATGTTGAAAAGCTAAATTCAGAAAATGGAAAACAGAAGGTTTTGTTGACATCTTCAACATTTGAAAGAAGGAACAGAGAGTTCAAAATAAAAACAACTGGGCACTACCTGAAAGAAGCATTAAAGTATTAAAACGAAGTATGCTGCCGACTTCCCCAGAAAGAGGCAGAGGATTCCAGCTGGCGGGAATCCTGAAGAAGAGGGTGGAAGAAAGAACAGAGGCTTGGATTCCACATCTCAAAATTGGATATAATATTTATCAGCCCCTTGGAAAGTCATCAGGAGAAAAAGTCTTCACCAACATCACTGTCGCATAGAAAGTCTATGGTTTGCCCCTGGCATGTTTCCTAGTTACTCAGACATGGGCCTGGAGGTGGGCATGGACGCGTTTGCTTCTTTATGGCTGTCTGTGTTTTTAGAACTTAGGCGTATTACAGAGTATAAACCTACATACACATATGTGCAAAGTTTTTTTAAAAAGAAATTTGCCATTTTAATTTAAGGAGGAATACAAAGTTGATGTATCAGTTGTCTTTATGATTCAGGCTGCTACTTTATTTTTGAATTTTGGCCAATTTTTCTTATCCAGAGAGTACGTGGAATTCTGTTATGATTAAGGAAGCGGACACTGAGATGCAAAGCAAACAGCTCTGATTTGGAAGCATTTTATGAACATTCCATTCTAGCAATTTATAGTTTTTGTTTTATTTTAGCCTTCTAGGTCTTCAGCCTTACATCGAGTACATAAGGAAAGCAATGATCTGAGATGACTAATTAAAAATATATAATACTGCAGTGCAAATACACAAAATAACACAAATATTAACTATGAAAATAATTTAAAGCTAACATTCCAGAAGCAGATGTAATTTAGAGCTCAGAACCAACTATGCATGTTGTGTAATAATTTTCTATATGCCAAGAAGAATATTTGTTTTTAATTTAGCTATGAAGTTCAATATAAAATTAGAGTTAACAAAACAGGGCATATTTTTTTCTCCTGTTCATTAGTTAAGCCATATTACTTAGTCACTTGGAGGTATATAATTGTCAAATGACATTAATTCTCTTAGAGATAACCTTTATTTTTCTGCAGAAGTTTTAGGAAATACAGCCAAGTAAAAGAGCTAAGGCAAAAATCACTTATAATAATCCCAGTAATACTTTCATGTCTTTTTTCCAGTACATTTTATCTGTGTGTGCATGCCTGAGTGTGTGCAAATTTTAAAGAGAGACATTAAAAGATGGTGTCAGTGAAGCGGGCAGAGGGCAAACAAAATGTTAGTGCAGTGGATTTGTCAGCGAAAATGAAAACTGCATCAAGGAATCTCAGAGAAATAAAAACAGTATTATCTAAGACTGATGGAATAGCCATGGGCCAGGTGCTGCGTTTAGAGAATGAATTACCTCTACATTCCTCCTAATGGCTTGTTATGGTTTGGATCAAAAATGTCCATCAGCAGGCTCTTGTGCTTAGAGGTGGGGCTTCTGGAACATGATTGGGTCACTGGGGTACTAACACCATCAGGAGGCAGGGCCTGGGTGAGGAAGGTGCACCCTGGAAGGTGCACTCTTGTCCCCAGCTTGTTCACCTCTCTAGAGATCTCCCTGGTCTTTCTGCTTCTGCCACAAAGTGAGCAGCTCCCTTCGCTCTGATGTTTCTGCCTTGGACCCACCTGACCATGGACTAAACCTCTGCAATCATGAGCCGAAAATAAAACCTTCCTCCTTTAAGATGTTTATGTCAGATGTTTTGTCCTAGGGATGAAAAGTTGACTAACACGCAGAAATATGAGGTAAGTATCATTGTTTTCTCTCGAAGCAGAGAAAGAACTGGCATATACAGAGATGAAGTAATTGGTACACATATGATTAGCAGAGTGAAGCTAACAGAAGAGGAGACACTACTTTAAATTTTCTAATTTCCTGAGGCTGCAAGGAGAGTCAAAATTAGTATTCAAGTCTCTTTGACTTGCAGTTCATTCAAATATATTTCCTCTATTTGATCTTAATGACTCTTAAAAAACAGTTTAAAGCAGAGTTTTGGGAAAAATTCTGAGTATTTCAGAAGCTTCGCTAGTCATTCATGCTTGTGAGATGAAATCCACAACACTCAGTGTAAACCACATCAATGCACGTTGAATCTAAATGCCAGGAAGGGATTTCTGTCAACAGAGACTGGTGCTGAGAACCCTGGCTCACAGCAAATGATTCCCCCGGAACAGAAGCCTGAGAGATTTGCAATGACCGACGCATGAGACAAGCCCGAGAGGGACCAAGGACTGTGAGATCGTCTGCTGACTCACTCATGAATATTAACCGAGAGTTCCTGAGTGTCAAGTGCCATCTCAGGGTGCAGCGACACAATGTGATCAAGTCAGCTGAAGTCTCAGTCTTTGGGAAGCTCACTCACAGACCAGGGGTGAAAGTTGCTGATGGACAATTAAACACTGCTAGGAAAGAAGATAGCTCAGCAAAGGGGACGAAGAGTGACAGGCGGAGGTGAATTTTAGAGAAGGCGGCCCGGGAGGTCTTTCTGATAGAGACGGTGGAGGAATGAAGGCAGGAGAAAGGGTTCAGGAGAGGGACAGGGAGCCCAGCTGAGGGAGGGGAACCTTGGGAGGAAATAAGAACCAGAACCCGCCCAGGGCCAGGCTCTCTGGGGCCTTTGCAGGTCACAGGAGGGGTTCAGGAGCGTAAGGAGTGGTCATTATTATTGGTAAAATTTCATCTGTAATGACCAGAAATTAGGTATAGACTTTCTTGAAACTTTTCATTTTCTAATGAGCAACCTGTGCAGGATAGAGCTGAGCTGTGTTTGCAACAATTTGCACGGGATTGTTGAGATTCCTGCATGGGCAAAAGATGGGTCGGTCTTTCTCTCTCTCTCTGTCTCTGTTTCTCTCTTTCTCTCTGTGTCTGTTTGTCTCCCTCTGTGTGTCTGTCTCTCTGTCTCTCTCTCTTTCTGTCTGTTTCTCTCATTCTTTAGGTACATTCTTCCAACCGCCACAATGGAAGACACTTTCAGAGAGCAACCTGGAAGGCGTGTCATATTAATAAAACCTGTGCAGCACAGGTCACTTTGAAATAGCGCTTTTAACATTGATTTCACAATTAAAACCACTTTGGAGGCCAGTGACAATAAAGTGAGTACAAAAAGCATAAAACACTATTGATCCAGAATTACACACCGACAATAGACTCTCCATAAAAAAGTGCTTTGGCATCCGATTCTCACGAGGCTATTTTAACTCAAATGTGGTGGGATATTTATTTGCTTGTTTTGTTTAATTTTTGAGATAGTCTGAGAATCACTTTATAAAACTGAAGAGTCACTGTGATGACAGGTCTCAAGTTAAATGGAGATGGTTCTGATATTAATTATTCTGTTCCAAAGTTTTGGGAACAAGTTATCAAAGTTTCAGGTTCAAAAGAGCCACTAAACCTGTAGCTGAAATTTGTTTTATGATTGTAATCCAGTGCAAACGTATTGAGGGACTGAATCCCATTAAACTTTTATTAGACTAGCCAATAAAAAAATTTGAACTGCAAGTTGAATGTGGTGGAAATGACTTCTCCTGATGTCACCTTTATATGCTTACTTTAAAAGTCAGAAAGCAGAGATGGCTTTTCTGTGTGTTGCTTCCTCTATAAAGTCTTTCCCCTGTTCCCTGTTCCCGGCCCTTCCCTAAGTGCTGCCTACCATCTCTGCCCAGGTGTCTGCCCCAGCAGGTCCCAGCAAGGGGCACTGTATCTGCTTCTCTGCTCCTGGCTCCTGCTGGGTCAGGCTCCTGAGGATGGGGCCATGAGCTACTCCCGTTCCCCCAGTGAAAGGTCCCACGTGGTTCCAGCAGTACCTACAGCAGAATTCATCTGTCACAGACAACGAATACAGATCTAAATTCATTTAACTTCAGAGTGAGATCGACTTGATGGGAAATGGAGATTTAAGACTCTTCCTTTTGGTGTATTTATTTGCACTTATCTGGAAGCTTGGACATCAATGAAACTTTATTAGTACAAATGTGCCCTTGGGAAGCAAATTCTGCTATTGGGTTTTATTATACCGTGCATTTGGTTTTAAACTATTTTTAGTTTTAAATATTTAATTTTGCCAAGAATTACTTTTAAAGAGAAATCCTGTCAAGTAATCAGGTGATGGTTTTTTAAAAGTCAGTTAGCATGATGCTTTTGGTTTCATCCGAATTGTGCCTGTATCGATGGTCCATTCCATTTTTGCTGCCAAGTAGGGTTCAGTT
The DNA here is from genome assembly GCA_004363535.1 of Dasyprocta punctata. NCBI lineage: Eukaryota > Metazoa > Chordata > Mammalia > Rodentia > Dasyproctidae > Dasyprocta > Dasyprocta punctata. The sequence goes on along the minus strand of RJWM01014045.1, from coordinate 4,511 downwards.
CCATGGCTATCACAATTTGCTTAGCTGCTCGCCGGTGGAGGAGCACTGGGGTTGTTTCCAGTTCCGGGAGATTATAAGTACAGTAAATATGCTGTAGAGGTCTCTGTGGGAGCTACATTTTCATTTCTCATGGATACATTTCTAGAAGGGACTGCAAAGCTTATACATGACTCTTATTACAAAGATATTGCCAAATTGTCTTTCCACAGTGGGTTCTTGGTTCATCAGCACTTGCTGTGGTCAGTTTGAAAAACTATTCTAATAATTACATAGTAGTGTCTCATCATTTTAACTTTATGTATCTAATGACCAATGATGTTGAACTTGGGTGTTTTTAGTTGCCATCTGTGTATTTTCTGACATGAAGTCTGCTCAAATATTCTGCCCATATTTTTATTGCTTGTTTTCTTATAACTTAGTCATGATAAATTTTGTAAATATTCTGGATCCAGGTCTTTTATCAGATCTGTGTTTTAAAAATAATATTTTGAGAACAAAAATACATTATTTTAAACTTTTTCTTAACAGAATCTTCTAAAGAGAAAATGCTTTATTTACATTTTGATTTTCAATTTATCATTTTTTTCTTTTATACTTTGTACTTCATATGAAAATCACAAAGATTTTCTCCTATCTTTTCTTTCAGAAGTTTTATATTTATGTCTATGATTTGGTTCATTTTATTTCCTCCTCCTCCATCTTTTTTTCTTTTTCCTGTGGTACTAGAGATTGAACCCAGGACCTTATGCATGGTAGACCCATGCTCTACCATTAAAATACATCTCCAGCCCTGTGATCCAATTCAAATAAATATTTGTATATACTACAGAATAAGGTATGGGTGTTATTCTTTTATAAATTGTTTTAACTGTTCTAGGCCCTTACATTTATGAAAAATTTAGTCAGTTTTTCAGTTTCCACATACAAAAAGAAGCCTGCTTGAATTTTGATTGAGATTGCATTAGAGCTATAGATTAATTTAGGGAGAGCCAATACCTTGACACTGAATAACTCAATCCATGAACATAGTATATAGTTATGCATTTTAAAATTTTTCTTTAATGTTTTATAGTTTTAAGCATACAAATATTGTACATATTTTGTGAGGTTTCTAAGTATTTTACACTTTTGATACTGATGGCAATAATTTTTTTATTTCAACTTCTAATTGTTCATTGTTATACAGAAATACAGTTGAGCTGACATATTGTCTTTGTATTTTACAACCTCAGATACTCATTTCATTAGCTATAGCAACTTTTTGTAGATCTTTTGATGTTTTATACATAGGGATTGCATTACCTGTATTTAGTTTTACTATTTCCTTTCCAATTGTTTATATGTTTTATTTATTTTTTCCCATAATACACTGACTAGATTTTTCAGTATGATGTTGAATTTAAGTAGTAGGAAAAGATATCCTTGTCTTGTTTCCAATTTTAGGGAGAAGTAATGCCTTCTTCCACTGTTAAGTATTATAATAAAGGTAGGTAAATGTCACCAATTTTTGGCAGCTTCTTTTTATTCCTATTTTGCTAAGAATTTTGCCCATGAATGGATGTGAAATTCTATCAAAAGCTTTGTCTGCATCAATGAAATGGTCATATTTTTCTTTCATTTGTTGATATGATGAATTACACTGATTGAGTTTTGAACGTTAAGTCAGTCTTACATTCCTCGGATAATTTCCACTTGGTCGGGATTTATGACCTTTTATTATATTTTGTTGTACTTGATTTGGATTTTGTTAAAGATTTATGCTGGTTTGTAGTTTTCCTGTAATTTATTTCTTTTGCTTTTGATGTAAAGGAAGTACTGGCCTCATAAAATGTATTGAGAATAATTTTCTCTATTTTCTACAAAAGATTATGTAGAACTGGTGTTATTTATTCTTAGATGTTTGGCAGAACTTGCTGTGATGCCCCTGCCTATAGCTTTTTTTGGCTGGAAGGTCTTTACCATAAATTTAGCTTCGGATACAGATGTAATAGCATTCAGGCACTCTATTTCTCTGCAGTAAACCTTGGCAAACTGTGTCATTTAAGAATTTGTCAATTTTATCTCAGTTAGTAAATGTGTTCTCATCAGCTATTCAAGATAATTTCTTGATAAGCTTTTAAGGTCTCATTTTTCTACACTGCTTACTGTTACAACTTTAAGTCACAAAGACTTAGAGTAACCCCTGCCATTGTTAAATACCTGATGAATGGAATATTTAAAGTAAAAAGACATGAGGAAAGGGAATGGATTGTGGCTAAATAAAAAGAGAAATTCCATTGGTGATCCCCTAGAGGAAGCCTGGATGCAGGACGGTATTATCCTGAGGATACTGATTATTACTGACTTAGATCACAGCCTTTCCGTGCTGACTCTCGGCCTTGACCTCAGCATCATATCAACTCAATACTGACCACTCCAAAGGTTAAATCTTCAGTTTCAACCTTTCCTCTAAAGTTCCAGAATCCAGGAAGTGGGATGTGGTGGTACATGTCTGTAATGCCATCACCTGAGAGGCTGAGGCAGGAGGACAATCATGAGTTCAAGGATAGCCTGTCCTACACAGTGAGTTTAGGACCAGCCAGAACTACACAGTGATCCCTGACCAAAACCAACCAACCAAACAAACAAACAAAAAAACCAGCATCACAAACAAACAAAAAACAAAACAAAAATTTCTTCATCTGCTAGTTCTTTCGTAGTCATTCTACTCAAATTGCAACTCTTGTTTAATACTTTAATTCTTTTTTTTTTTTTTTTTGCATTTTCTGCTATCTGAAATGCTCTCTACCTTAGTTGCACATCTTACGTATGGTCTTTATCTTCACAAGAATGTAAACTTCACAAGGGCAAAGAGTTTATTTGCTGTATTCCCATATTTCCTGACCTAGAACAGTGCCTAGCACAAAGAAAGAGCTCAGTGAACATTTATTGAAAGTCTGAACTGCAATATTCTTGGACTATAATAAATTGACTAGTCACATAGCTCCTCAACCTATTCATAGTCCAACACCATTTATCTGTGCAACCCTTTCTTCAATTCTTTGATGAGAACCTCAGGCTCCAGCCAGGCCAGTTCTGATTCAGAACCTCATCAGCCAGTGCCTGGAATACCAAGCTCTCCCACGGGTCCTGGCCCCTGTACCCCCCAGGCACCTTCATTCCCCCCAGTGCCTTTGTCAGAGCCACGTGCGCCTCTGCCTCATGGATTACCCAGCCTGCTCCATGGCTGATGTCTACTATGACTCCCCATTTCTTGAATTTCTACATAGTGAGTTAAACCATATGCAATGAACTGATATTAAATTTAAAAACATGGACATCATAGCTATCTGCAGCACTGATGCTGCAGTGTTTAGTTTAATTTTCTCACTTTACACATAATGCAACTTAAGTCTACAGAGTTATACAAAACCTAAAATGGGTAGAATTTTTTTTTTTTTTTTTTGCGGCACCGGGGATTGAACTCACAACCTCGCGCCTGCCAGGGCAGGCGCTTAAGGCACTGAGCCTAACTCCCGGCCCTGGATTTTTTGAGGCAGGGTCGCACTATGTAGCTCAGGCCGGCCTTGCACTCGCGTTGTAGCCCAAGCCGGCCTCGAACTCACAACGCTCCGCCTACCTCAGCCACCCGAGTGCTGGGATTAAAGGCGTGCGCCACCACGCCCGGCTAAATGGGTAGAATTTAAAATAGAATTAAATTTTTATAATTCTGTGTTCATTTATACTTCTTACTAATATAATGCCTGTCCTCTGTTTCATGTATACTTGTATGTATATTGCTTGTGTGTGTACATGTGTGTATATCTGTGTAAGATTTCCCCAATAATACTGTAATGCCTTCACATTACTTTTTGTACCTCATGCTTTTCAAATCCTCAAAACACTTATTTAGGTGATTAACGTCTAATAGGTACTCAAGAAATTCAGGATGAGAGATTAACAGATATGCACAGCTTTTTTTTTTTCCCTGTTAGAAAAAAGATCCAGATGTTTGGATGTATCAGAACACTTTGGGTGAACTTGAGTCCATGAAATCCAATTCAATTCCATCTGAGAAGTAAAATGTTGTGATACAGAAAATATTCCATGCAGATTTGGGCCAGGATATAATGCTTCCACCCTAGCCAAAGATCTACAGGCGTATTCTTTTACCAGAAGAAACAAAGCTATATGTGTGTAGAAAGGCAATCACAATCAAATGTTCACCCAAGGAGTTGTGTTTAAGCATTAACTTGGCTACACAGCCTTCATCCAGCTGTCTCTTTTCAAATTTATCCAGGATGAAATAAAAGAAGTAAACTAGAATATCACAATAACAGGAGGTTGACCTCTGAAATCCTCTTCATGAAAGTATCCAAGTCAATGCAACAAATATTTATATTAAGAACAGAAATGTTGGGAAATGGTTCAAAAATTGATAGGGCTGGATATTAACAGACACCTCAGAACTGCCCTGTGATGTTACATAAATACCAGAGGATTTACCTGCTTCCTGTTATCCTTCGAAGAAT
>RJWM01014044.1:0-51726 GCA_004363535.1 Dasyprocta punctata | reverse complement strand
AATTGAATGAAGGTTGAGAATGTAGTGAGTTGTACATTTATTTATACAACTCTGGAGAGGAGATCTCTTTTAGAAGCAGTGTGGCCCCAGAAATAATGTTCTTAAGCTGGAGGTTGATTTTGTAGTCTCTGGAAATAATTTTAGAAGCTACAGGCCTCTAGTGGGAGGAGGCCAGTTGGGAAGTTGCTGAACAACCTGCAGTGAAGGACACTGAGTGTCCCGACAAAGTGTAATTGAGACCCAAGTGGCAGTAGTGTTGCAACAGCAAGCAAAAACACCAAAACACCAAAAGGACACCTAGGATTTGGAAGAAAATTTATTTAATGGGTACTGACTAGGAATCAATTGTTTCTCACAATGTCAGGCCCTGATCTCTGGTGGTGTTGGGCTTATATGGGATAAGCAAGCAGGAAGTGCAGAGGCAGAATGGCTTGTCAATTGGGGATTGGTTCTTACAATAGGCAACATAGTGACCAGCTATGCATCACAGTGACCAGCCATTTCTAAGAAACAAAACTAACAGGAAATGCAACAGGAACTATTACCGGGGTAACTAACAGACTGAAGTATACTGGCTGGCTGGTGGTCAGGGAGGGAGGATCTTTTGTTTCACTGTGGCGGAGAAAGCCAGCACAGGTACTGAGTTTCTCTTCTCAACTGCTCCCCATGCCCTGATTGGTTCTCACTGAGGAAGCCTAAAGGAAAGAAATTCTATTGAAATCCTCAACATGTGGGCAGTGGAATTAGCAAATTCAAGATGTAGGTGTTTAAATACTAGCCAGCTTTTTCTTTTTCTTTTCTTCTTTCCTTCTTTCCCCCCCGCCCGCCGGGGATTAAATCCAGGACCTTTGCATTGAGCTAAAAGCCCTTGTTTATTTCTTATTTTGCAACAGGGCCTTGTTAAATCACTAAATTGCCTAATCTGGGCTCAAATTTGTGTTCCTCCTGCTTCAGCCTCCCAGAGTGCTGGAAATGACTGTTCTATCACAACCAGCTACAAGTCAGTCTATTTTACCTTCTTTGTGGAGTACACAAGATAGAAACATAATTTTAAAGGAGCGTATGTGAGAGGAATTTATTTTAAGGATTTTCTTGGAACAACTTGAAGTTTATTTGCAAATATATACTGTTGTTTTTGCTTAAAGAGACAAAAACTTTCTGAGAGAGTTGTCATTCGGGGATTTTGTTGTTGTGAGAACATTGTAGAGTATATCTGCAAAAACTAAAATGGCTATAATGTCACTAAGCAATGTAATTGTGTGGAACCATCATTATATATGCAGCCCATAGTTAATCAAAATGTCACTGTATGGGTCATGATCATAACTAGAGTCATAGTTGTTAGAACACCTGCCAATAGTTTGGCACTGGTCTATGAGTTTGCATCATTGTCTTCTCTTATTCCTGCCACTTGCCTCTATGTGCCGGTGCATGTGCGTTCCAGTTTCCCTGTAATTTTATGTCACTAACTGATCTTGAAGAGAAAGATGAGTGCCTTCATCCCTCCTCAGACTTCGGGTAAAGACCTGGGCCAATTAACACTGGGTGCCTGCTATGAGAACGGTGTGACTGAAATAAGGAGGAAGAAACTGTCTGGAAAGGAAACAGGGGCTGTACTCAAGACCAAGCTGGGGTGTCCTGAAAGAACAGGACTTGAGTCAGGACCTAAGTCTTCCTTCCAATGGCTCTGTGTGGTCTCTGGGACTTTGGGTTTCCTGACGTCAGGTTACCATGTGATTGCTGTGCTTGTGTCATACCCTGGGATGACATTTTACTATACACACAGAACAGAGAAACATCAAAGACAACCTGCCCTGCAGGTGGAATGTGCAGATTTGGGCACGAAGACTGAGGAAAGGCCATAGCTGGACAGTGCAGGAAGACAGATGAGGATGCAGCTGGACCACATAAGTGTGGGCCCCAGACAAAGAAGAGAAGCTGCAGCCCCTGATGGATGCCAGAGTTTCCACTGCATAGGAGGCCATTCACACTCCTCTCACAGCACCTGCATTGATGTGTATCAGAAACTGATTCTGCGAGTGTCGACAGTTTGTGATTTATAGATGCAAGCACACTACTTGGCATCACTGCTGACCCCTCCTGACTGAGTGCACGGTAGTGGGCGTGGCTTGACTGAGCTCCATGGCAGCAGGATTCATCAATGGACAGTGAATAGCTGCTACTCTTGCAGGGCTACTTATGCATGCTACAGGTTTGCTTCTGCCTCCACTCCATTCCTGACCTTCACATTTTGCACAGTGTGTCATCATGTCTCTTTTTTCCCTGGCTCTAACGGTGAAGGAAGAAGGAAGTCACCAGCCAAATAACTTCAAAACCCAGCTCTTCTATGACAGCCATAGGGAAGAAGTGGAGCATCAGCATTCTACAGAGGGGATAAGGCCAGACTCACTTGGCCTTGTCCCTGAGCAAGGGAGAAGGTGGTTGTCCTCTCACATGTGCTGTTTGGGGTAGGGGTGCGTTGTTCTCAAATGTCCCATTAGACCATGATGGTGATGATGCAAGAGAGGTAATAACATCAGGAGTGGCTGTGCCATGTGATTTCCTAAGAGTTTCCCACAGTGTTCTCCAGAAGATTCTTCAACTTATGTGCAGTTGAGGAAGCTGAGGATGAGTAACTTTATGTCCTCAGATCTGTTACTGCTAAAAGTAGGACTCAGGCTTGGCCTAAACCTGGTCAAGGTTATAACCTTTAGGCAATATCCACCTGACCAGCTGGCCTTAAGCACTAAGCCTTGTCTAACTGGCTTAAACCATGTGAGCTCACTGAGTCTCGCCTTACTGGCCTAACCCACCTTGACTTATTCACTGGCTTAACCATACTGGCTTTAACCCAGTTTCTACTAGCCTCCTGGCCTTACCCATCTGACCTTAACAACTGTGCCATATCCATTTAATATTCAGCTCATGGCATTAACTTCCTGGCCTTAGCAATTTGTCAAATCAGTACAGCCTCACCCACCTAGATTTAGTACGCTCCTGGTCTTAATCTCTTGGCCTCAATATATTGGCATTACTCCTCATAACCAGAGGCCCCTGACCAGATCCACTGGCCATTCCTGGCCTTGACCACTCAGCCTTACCCACATGACTTACCCACCTGGCCTTAACCTCCTAGTCTTGTCCTCCAAGTCTTACCAGCCTGGTTTCATTCTCTTACTCTCCTCTTTTGCTTTCTTCCTCTTCCTCAGATTGAAGCAGTCCATGTCCTCATCATCTCTACTATCTGTGGCTCCATTTCCTGTTATGTCTTTCACATTAATAGAGCTCTGCTAGCCCAAAACTGTCTTCACTCATAGCAGTCTGGGTTCTTCCTTTTCATAAAACTTGACATGATTATCCCAACAGGACATGATAAGATTTGCAGACGTGACCAGAAAGGGCTTCAATGCTGTGTCTGCTTGATGCCACATACCTCTCTAGGTAGCTCTTGTCCACCAGGGAATTGTTGAGTACCTGGAGGCTGATGGGGCTTTGTAGGTCTCCAGCCCCCATGGACTTGGCTGTATCTGGGTTCTGGGCAATAGTGGAGGCAAAAAGTGCAAGAAGTTGGGGCTCCCCACAAGGGGAACAAAAATATTATGTATATCTTTTCAGAGCTCTAAGAAAATCCTTTTTTCTTCTTCTTCTTTTCTTTTTTTTTGTTTTGTTTTGTTTTTTGTCCCTTAACAGAATTCAGAGGAAAAAGTAAGATGGAGAGGTTAAAATTCCTATCTCTGCAGTGGTCCTGAAATTTGCAGCATTTCAAGTGAAATTCTCAAAGTGACAAGAGGTGAGCATCTGCTAGTGTGTATTTGTGCTTACCTTGTTACTTCCTCAGGTAAACTCCTGGGCAGAACTGCTGAATCTAAAGCATATGCTTCTTTGACTTGATGTGCCATGCCTAGTCCATTGTAGATATATTGGCGCTCTGTTGTGACAGCTTGTGGAGGGAAATTTTAGTGTACTTTGTTAGAATATTACTTAAAGAAAACTTATGAAACAGCTTACTTTGTTCTAAGAAGTATTTATTTGTGGAACATCAACTCAGGCTCTTGTAACTGGTCCAGGCCATCATGTTCATTTTACAGTGTCAGCCTCACTAGGAGCCCAGGGTTCCTGGTATCAGGTTCATTTGAGCATTACATGTCTTTTTTTTCTAATTATTTTTATGCATCAAATTAACTCTACTCCTTACAGTGAGTCCCTAACATAGTATCTCTTGAAGCTTACTATTAGTGTGAGGGAATTTGAAAATTGTAATCATGTTCCCCATTGGTCTGGTAACCCACATCTGCTCCTGGTGGTCCATTTGTTTCTGGCCAGCAATAGTCTGATAGCCCAACCATGCCAGCTACCTCTGGTCACACATGGCCCCTTGAACCCAGGACCTGATGCCTCCAAGGGACCTGTCCTGATGTCCTTTCCTGTCTGACCTCTTCCCTGGTATAGGGCAGAGCATCCAAGAGAACTTGGCCTCATAATTTGAGCAAGTCTCAACTTCTTTAGTGCCCCATCAGGCTCAGCTTCTCCAGGCTCTCTGTTCTTGGTGGTTGTGCAACCCCTGGCTCTCTCATAGTATAGGTCACATGATCACTGCCTCCCCATGAACCTCAAGCTTGAGGCACAGGCAGACTGTGTGGTCACCTAAAAGTACAAAACATAAATATATAGTGAATTGTGTGTTTAGTACATATTTCATAAATATTTTTCTTACATTGATGCTGATGTGTGAAATATTTTTGCAATACACAATGAGCACCTCTATACTATTTTGTGACTTCAATTTTCCACTCAAGAAGGCACTTCCTGTCATAGTTTTTAGTGAGTAGATAATGTTATTTGATACATTTTGTTATGTAACATCTTTTTTTTTTCTTCAAGCTCTTGTGTCTCTTTGTTGACTATTAATATACATTCATCTTTTCCCTGGAAAATTTAAAGTACCAAGCGGAAACCCCTGGCTGTGAGCATTGTTTTATGGGTTACCTCACCTGCTGGAGGGAAGGCTTTGGGTCTTGAAGTTCCTGGTTTTTTCTAGTAATACCCTGGACACATGGTGAGTTGATTTTTTTTTTCTCCATGCATTCCTGATTTAACCCAGAATGTCTTTTGATGCCATCTTCAGCCAACTGATGAAAGAGTATCCTCCTTTGGAGTGTATTTTCTTCTGCTTCAATATTGTGTCTTTCAACTTTAGAACAGGACTTCAGGGAGTGTTTGCAAATTTAGCAATAGAATGTGGTCAAAACATAGGGTTACTTACATAATTTTTGACATGTGGTAACTTCTCCTTGTGAACTTCACCTTGTCAGACAGATACCTGTGCACACACAAACACATATACACATATGTGCATACCTGCATGCATACACAGATTACGGGTAGATTTAATTTGATCTTTCTGTAACAAGAAGAAAGATCTCTGCTGTAGGAAAAGGAGTATAACTTCTGGTCAGCCTGTCCAGTGTCTAACTGCTAAGGAAAGTTTCATGAGGGACGACAAACTTTCTCTTGCTGTTTGCATATTTCTAGCCTAAAGGACATTTTAAAACTCAGCATCTGCCCTCAGTCCAGGACCTTGTTTCTAGGCATGAACTGATGTCCAGTGATATGCTGCTCTGCGAGCTGTGCATTGTTGGCCTACAGGGACTGTGCGGACGTGACTAGGACACGCTGCAAACTTGGATTAGAACCTAGGAGTCCTCAGCAGCCTGTTCTGCCAGTGGTCCCCAGCGTGTGTGTGTGTGTGTGTGTGTGTGTGTGTGTGTGATCTGTGCAGTTAAGGCATTCTGATTCTGAGATCAGCTTTTGAACTGTGGCCTTCCCCACCAGAATTCAAGTAAGACTCACTCATGAAGCCCATTTTCCTCAAGTCTAGAGGAATCCAGCATCATTCGCATCTGAAGCTCTTGTGTGTGATACAGCATCCTCACTGTGAAGGTAGAGGCAGGAAATTGCTCCTTAGTCTTCAGAATTCAGAAGAAAACTCTGCCTTAGTTGTTATAGTGACAATTATTATTATTTGTGTATTAGAACCATGAAGGGAAAGCAGGCAAAGTGGCTACATTCCAGTAACCAATCTGGGTGTATCAGCAAGGAAAGTAACCCTTAAATTGTTAATATTTGATACTTTCAAGATATTTAATTAAAATTGTTTTTGAGAAATACACTAGTACTTATGTTTTCACAATTTAAAATATCCTAAAACCTATAGATGTTAATGGAATATGATTAGAAGCTATAAAAATATGAATAGACTACTTTTAGACTCATTTTTCTGTTAGTAGACTTTAGTGATGCAAGCTATAATATTTTATAATACAATTCCTTTGAAAAGACTTTATAGTAACTTCAGATTCTAAACAGTATTGTTCTAAGTGAATAGGTTCCTAGGCTATGTCAGAATACAATACATAATCATCTTCTAACTGAAATGTCCTCCTTCCATAAAGAATTACGTGTGGCATTCTTTTGATGAGGAAAACATGCTGAGCATTCGAATTCTTTTGCCAAATTAAAAATGAAATACCATTTCATCCCTGACATTGACTAAAAAAATGAGTCTTACTGAGTCACTAGTTGGCAGAGACCAGGGTGGGGACCGGCACGGCTGCTGTTGGTGCTTGTTCTGGAGCTGTCCCATGGCATCATGACGAAGCACCAGAGGGACACCCGTGATCCAAAGTCTGCAAACGTCCTTTGGGGGTGTTTGGCTGAGGAAAACTCTCAAATATGCAGTCCAGTAGTAGCAAACAGATTGTATTTTCTTCTATCATGAATATTCATATAATCATTTTGTTACAATGCAGTAACAAAAGGCTAGCATTTAGGGAACTCAACTAGGTCTCTCTATGAATAAGTCTCAAAAGTAATGAATCTCATTAGAAAATGAGATTTTTTAAAATCTCCCATGTACACACAGTTCATATGTTCTTATGTTCACATACATGCCTACGAAAGTGTTAAAATGAGCTGAGTGTTTCTGTTCAGCCCTCGGTAGTTGCAGGTGGGCAAAGTGGAGAGCAATGGGGGACTGGAGCTAAGGACTATAGTATTGGGGACTATAACATTAATTCCATTGCTTATGTTTCTTCCTCCTTTAGTAAACTTGAGCAAACATGTTAAATATGTTATTGATGACACTTAATCACAGGTTAAACGGAGCAGGTTCATAACACTGTCCTCTGGCATATACCACATAAGACCTTTCTGTCAAGGACAAGTTGCATATATAAAAATGACTTCATAAGAGTAATTCACCCAGTGATGTCATAGCCGTCTCCATTTAAGTATGCCCTCTGATATTCACACAGTGACAAAAGTGCTAACATTGCATTTCCCAGAAACTGGCCCCATTTTCTGTGATGTGTGACTTCATTTGAAAATGTTCTCCACTTGCGGGAAAGAAAGGCCCAACCAGCATCAGTACCTAGGAGCCAGTCACCTCTCCCAGTCTGTGCTCCCTGGCCTTGTCTGAAGACCCCTGAAATGCTGGAGCTAGGAGGTTGTGTTTGATGGTACTCATGATTTTTCGTTGTCAGGATTTCTCCTCCTCTTCATGACCAGTAGGTGTACCATATGTCCTTGTGCAAATTCTCAGCCTTCTGTTTTCACAGAGTTTGTATGGTGACACAGGAAAGTACTGGATTCTATTTTGGCACAGTGAGCAGAAATTTCTCTCGGTTTTTGCTCCAGCTTAGAGGTTCACTCTGTGCTTGGCAAGTCCTCAGGGGCTTGGGAATCCCTCACCTTAGAGCTAATGTGGGACTCAATTACTGGGAGAAACAGGGAAGCATAGAGAACCCTGCAGTAGTAACACAGAAGGACATTTTTCCTCTGATTGTTTCTCCCCGTTTTGTAACTGGAAAAGCCCTGAGAAACCCACGTACAAGACTCATAGTGTTGGCCCTGGGAACAAGAAGGAGAGACTTTGGTAAATTGACAAATGGTGTAGGCAGGTCAATTGGCCGGCCTATGGGCCAGACAGACAGGAACAGGAATGGGGATGTGGCCAGCTCTACCTGGGAGTCTTGACTTAATTTTTGTCTCAGCTCTGCTCATTGTCCCCAAATCCTCAGAGTCATCCTCACTCCCTCCTCAGCCCTCCTTGACAGAAGATGGGACTCCCGGCTTGTATTCACGTGTATCCCTGTACCTTTGGTTGCAGGACACTGCTATTGTTTTCCTGAGCAGAGTATGGGTGGGGGGATGTTGTGTTTGTCTCTCAGATCTATCCAGGTGGCATGACTGCCTGTTTCCTATGGATCAATAGATTTTGACTTCCCCATATATGACATACAAAATGAACTGTGAGATATGACAACACCTTGATAAGTTTTATCTTCCTTTAAATGTGTGGTACTGGAGGAAAGCCCAAGGATGCTACACCACTGAGCTATATCCCCAGCCCTTTTTTATTTTGAGACAGGATCTTGCTAAATTGCCCAGGCACAACTTGGACTTAGGATCTTTTTGCTTGAGCCTCCCAGAGTCCTGGAATTACAGACCTGTGCCACCATGCTGGGTTGATAAACAGTCTCTTGATAAGAACAACCTGACCTGCTGTTAGCAACAATGCTGACTCCACAAGTTTTTATAAACTCAGAGGTCTGTTTCTTTCTTCAAATTTATTGACAGTAGGGAATCAATTGCAAATAGAAAAATAAAAGTTACCTTTCTTTTTTATGAATCAGTTCAATATTCTTGGGTATTAACTGCTTACCTATTTGTGTATGACTCTTCATTCACTGCAAAAGTAGAATAATTTTGATTTAAAATTGTCTTTCACTGATAATCATTACACAAGACATACCTATATCATGCATGTCTTGAATATATGCAATTTTGTCAATTAAGTATTCTAAATTAAAAATCACTTGCATATAACAATTAAAAAGTAAACGTTTACTTTCTTTTTCTCTCCTTTCCATCTTTCTCTTCTTTCTCCTCTTCTGCATCTGTCCCTGTTTTTGCCATCTCTCTCCTTTGTTTCTCCTGTCTCACCTCCTTTTCTCCTTTTCTCCCTTCTCCCTCTCTCTTTTCCTCCTCGACTAATTCCCCTGTCCCTCTCTTCTCTCATTCTCCCTGTCTCTGCTCTCTCTGTGATCTAGGCTGGTCTCAAACTCCTGGGATGAAGATTACTCCTGTTTGGATTCATGCCACCACCCCAGGTTACTTTTCCTAAGATACAGGTCTGTATTTTTCAAAGAAAGTAAAAATCCCAAGACAGATAATTTAAGTAGTTACAGAAAATAATTTAAATGTGTTGGTATTGATTGGTAAAAGCTTTGCTATAACTCCGGTGAATTAAAAAGTTAATATCTTTCCAGTAAATTCCTAAACATCTGTCTTGGTCAACCTAGGTTATTAGGCAAAAGTATTCAGTGTTCATCGGAGCGGCAAAATTTGTTATGTAATGCATTTCAAAAACTAATAGATGTCTTTAAAATTCAAGAAAGCAAAACTCAAAATTCTGTCACACAAAGGTGAAGAGAACATATTTAAAAGTTTTACTGCTTAGCTGGAGGTTATCATACTGCTTACCTCGTGGAATTGAAGGAAATCACCTACTTTGTGTTAACCCTGTGTGAAGGAGCTGGAAGCCTGTAGCCCTGCTCAGCAGACTCAGCAGGCAGTCCTTGGGGAAGACTGGGACACACAGGAGAGGACCAGAGGCTTGACAAGAGCAAGAATTTTTCCCACCCTAAAGTAATGAACTGATTATTAACCTTGTTCCTCACCTGAGGGCATCATGCAATTTGAAACACAGTATGCTGAGGGTCATCTACTCAGCAGAGATTCCTTTGGGGGCTTTGCCTGGCTGCCCTCCAGTGTCCCACCTCTTTCCCATGATGTCATTGCCTAGTCTACATGTTTCCTGTGTCTGGTTTCTCTGCCCTTAAATTCTATTTTAAAAATTTTAGCACTTTATTTGATGACCTATTATGTGAAATAAAGTATTTTATCGTATTTATTTCCTTATATGGTTCTAGGACCAAGAAACATTGGACACATACACCTCTCTTAGTTTACATTTGCTGAAAGAGTAGATTTTTTTTTATCTCCATGTACATCAGTTTTCTTACTTGCTTTGTGTTCTAAGATCTTCTGTGTGTTGAAGAGGTGACAGCTTCCTCATAAGCCATTCTCCTTCCTGGAAACACAAGTGTGGTCTCCTTCTGAAGAAGTTGATTATTAGGGTTTTTTTTAACTTGTTTTGCTACTAGGTAGAGGAGTGGAATAAGAGTTAATTCTAATCTTTAAATTCTATTCTACAATTGTCATAGCATCAGATTTTTAAAAACTGTTATTTGTGATCACACAGTCCACCAGCAGTAGATGACCTCAGAGTGGCTAGGAGCCCCCAGTGACCTGTCCATAATCACCTGAGCACTGGACTCCAGAAGTCCCTGGGGAGGGAATTGGACCAAGAAATTCTCACCAAGGCAAGTCCCCCAAAGGTTAAGCTGAAGACCTTGCAACTGAGTCACAGATCAATAGGGCAAAGGTAAAGAAAGTTAAGCAATTCTCCAATAGAAACATCATCTTCCCCAAAGTGTCGCTCTTAGCCTTAAGAAAACCAGCGAATCTTAACCTCCATGTCCTTGTGTTGTGAGTGTGGTGATCTCGTGGTTTCTCACCTTTGCTCATTAATGCCACCTAGGGAAGAGCTCCTACCAAAAACATCTGAACCGTCCAGTGTCAATATCACACAGCAAGTGGCGGAGGCGTGGAGCAGGTCAGAATCCTGGCAGCAAGTGGGGGACTGGGTGAGTTTGCAGCTGTGTGGCACTAGTCCTAACAGGATCATTGGGTTTGAGCCCAGGCAGGGGTGTGAGGTTTTCCTATTTGCTATAGAAGTTCAAGGTAGACAATGCTAGGATTTTTTTTTTAACCTATCTCAGTGACTTCAGAAACATTGTGAGAGATGATGGTGCCCTTTGTGTACACAGGCTTGTTTAATAGGCACAAGTGTGTCTCTGCTGATCTTTCCAGTAATGGGGCAGGTGGTTTGATGTGTGCTTGAGGGATCTGAGCCAGATGATTACACACAGCCCAGCCTCAGGCCAGTTTTCTACTCCACTTCTTCGCTTGGCCATCACTGCCCTCTTAACCTAACAGGAATTTCTTGTGTGTTCAGACGAGCTCTGTGTATTTGCCCTGACCTTCCTTGCCATGGTGAGGTTGTCCATCATACATCAAGGGCTGAGAAACCTGAGAATAGAAGTGTTGTGGTTAGTAGGCAGCCCCAGGAAAACAGAGAGACAGGGACTTCTTCCTTCGTCTGATTATAGGAGAAGTGCAGGGTTCTATGTTGCAGCCTTGGGAGTGTCACAGGCTGCAATGTATTCACCCTTCTTCACTGGTGTATGGCTCTGCTGCTGATTAGCATTGATTTTTACTACTTTTTCTCCCTTTGTCTGAATGATAGATTGCGATCAAAAGCAAGGAATGCACACAATATGCTGCAGTCAGAGTTGGGGCTCCTAGGAACTCAGTAGGGCAGGTTTTACTCTGCTCCCTGCAACTGTCTAGCACACCTGTCCATACTCCTGTCCCATCTCCAGCTGGGCTCCTTGTCCTCTGAGGCAAGTCCAACACACCCTGGGTTGGAAGGCAACCTGTGTTTGGAGTGAGAGCTGTAGCATCCTTCAGGTATCCTTCAGTTGTCCCCCAACTGTCCCTCAGGTGCTCATTAATTGTAGCAGCATTCTGTTTTTATTGCTGTGAGAGCATTCATAACTCCAATATTTGCTTTCTTTTCCCTGCCCTCTTTCCCTTTGAAGCCCCCCCCAATCCTAGTTTTGAAAACTTCACTCATTTTATAGCCTATAGATTATGGCACAGATGCTTAACTAGCACTTAGACTTTAAACAGTGAATGAACTCTGGCCAAATTCCCAAAGGCCATAAAAGCTACTAAAAGGGGAACAAACGGGTTTATCTCGAGGCAACCAAACTGCCTAGTACCCACAGTCTGAGTGCCAATTAACCAGAAGCATAAAAAGGTCTTGTAACATTCCAAAGCAATGATAGTGCTGCAAAAGGTGGTATCCATGGTAACCCCCTGACCCTGTGAACTTATACAGGGGTACTCAAAGAAAGAGAACAGAGGCATCACTGCCAGCCAGCAATTCTGATGACCTGAGCTGACTGACCACTGCAGTTGAAGTGAAATAAATCTCACTTGTTTCTTGAATCTTAGTGTCCCATAGGTAATTTTCTCAAACACACTGTTACATTGCCATTATAAACAGGTGTATGGAAAATTAATGTGAGGTTTATTTTATTGATACAGTATAAATTTTATCCAGAAGTTAAATCATTGGTTTGAATTAAGACATTTTGGTTAAGCAAACACTAGCTATTTTATGTTTTGCAAAATCTCATTGTTGACAGTTAAACATGTAGAAATTGCAAACACTTCCTGAACCTTTCTACATATGCAAAAGATTCAATACAAAGGAACTAACTGATTTTGACTTGAGGCATTGTTAAATCTTTGATGCTCACTAGTCAGAGGCCTGAGGATACCACCACCACTGAAGTACCCCTCAGAAGACTTCTGAAGCACTCTGAGAATTAATGAGTAAATTAGTGTAAAGTATTTATATAAATATATGCAAATTAAATACATGTAAAGTTTGTATATATTTTTAAACATGTAAGTATACCTATAGTGAGTGAATATATGTGAAGGACTAAATATGTGTACAGTACTTGGCATACAACAATCACTCACCATAAGCTGCTGGTAACTGGTTCTATTATCACTCCCATCATTCTTCTCAAATCTTTTCCTTCCTCCATTTAACCACTGACAATCTGTGGTTTTCATAATTTGTTCCATGGAGGGAGAGAGAGATTTGAGAATGATGCCAATAGCTTTCCAATTATTTCCTCCTTTAACCCTGAGGTTGACTGGGAGAGATCTCAGGTGCCCATGAAGGTAGAGATTGGAGTCTAGGATTCTGAAGTAGGTGAGATATTCTCCCTGAGGTCTTGAGGTGCAAAGAGTCTGGGAAGGGCTGTGAAGAGTGGGCCTGTGTTGTTAGTCATTACTGAGTTACATTAAAGAGCAGGAAGGCAAGTAGAGGGCTTGCTGAGAAGTCACAGGAGGGCCAGGGCAGACATGGGATAAGGCTGAGGACAAGAGACAGCCTGCGGTGTGGGTGTCAGCAGGTCTTCGAGGACCTCAGGGAAAGGATTTGGAGCTAGAATTGGAAAGAGCTGCCTGATGGCAGTGGGCCAAAGCACTGACTTAGGGATAAAGCATGAGGACTGGAGCAGCCATCTTGGCAGCCATTCTTTCAGGAAGTAGTTGAATAATGTGTCCTGTGCCTCAGGGAAATAGCATTCTCAGTCCAGCATTCTGCACTGTTGCATCATTGAACCTAGGTGTGTGGCCCTTCTAGACGTGAGAGGGAGTGTGTGAGTGGGGAGGAGTAGAGCCTGGTCAGACTGGATGGAAGCTGGGTGATACCCGAATGAAATCACTGTTGCAGCCAGAGCTGTGACTTGAGGTCATATTCAAACCATCAATGTCTATTTCATCCTTTTCCAAAGAAGAAAAAGTCTCCTTTGATGTGAAACACTCTAGTTTTGGACTTAATGAGAAATGTTTAAAAGACAAAATGAGTTAAATTTTTATCTATTATTTAATTTATATCATTTTCAAAAAAACAGTTCTTCCTTTTTATTCATGGAATGCCCCACCTCACACACTATGGGTGTTCACGTAGGAGAGGGCTGAGTTCTGAGGCTGAGTTGGGTAAGTCAGATCTACATCTATTTCCTTAATTGCAGAAATATAATGAAGCATGGGAACCTTTATTTTTGTTTTGAAGTAGTGCACGCATCACTTAATAATCATTGCTTGAGGACATATTAATTATCAGCATTGTGTTGGAGAGTACTGAAGAAGTAAGTATGTACATGGTAAATAATTCCTAGCTGGCAGGCAAGGTAGCAAAACAGGCCAAGCCACAGACAGGCAGGACTCCTGTCAGTAACTCAGGACTTTTGGATCTAGAGTCTTGTGAGACCTAGATGCCGAAGACTTGAATCTTTATTTGTCATCTCCTTTTGAATACTGATTTTTGGACACTGCCATGATGGCCTAAGAGATCAGATAGCATATGTAGCCAGGATTGGACCATTGTCATGGAGGACTGTCTGCACCTTTTGGACACTGGTGATGACATTTGTATAATATGTGGAGGAAAGAATGACTAGGGACTTATAGGGTCACCCTTTCTTGGTAGCTCAGACTTTTTGGATAGGAAGTCAAGCAGTGGACACATTAGGTATGACCCTATAAGAGGAGTGCTGACTACATTAAAGATGTTGCATTTTAAAGGCTTCACACCTACTCCCATAGAAAAATAAGAGTTAATAAGAGTAGCTAACACTCATTTGTGCTTGCTGAGTGCCAGTCACAAAGCCTACCTATTGTTTATTTTCATAACTACATAGGGGAGGTCTTCTAATTTAATTTAACAGACAAGGAAAGCAATACAAGCAGACTTCTGCCACCGAATTAGAGGGCCCATACTCATGCAACTAGAGGCCTTTGTATGTAATTGGAAAATGTGTTGCTGTCCTCTTTCGTAATACATTTTAATATGATAGCCATCAAGTGTGACCGGAAATCAACACTGAACACTTCTCAACCCCAGGAATATAGTCCTCCTGACACATTCTACTGGGGAGTAGGACAGGAAACTAGTATGCCAGTAGAACCTGTTCCTGGGGTCACAATGAAGTGGGGACAAGTGCTTGTGTCAGGCAAGTGCTGGTTCAGTTGGGGAGGCAAGAGAGACTTTAAAATACATTATGATAGTAAGACTATCAGGGTGGGAGCAGTGAGACAAGGCAGGGAGTGCAAAGGCCCTGGGTCAGGAGTGTCCTCATCACGTGGAGTGCCTGGAGGGGAGGCTGGTAAGGCATGGCGACCCACATCATAGAGGGCCTTGAGCCATACCCAAAGAGGCTGCTAGCTAGACCTGAGGCTTTTGAAATACAGTTCCAGCATGAAACATCTAAATCCAAACATGAGTTCCTCTCTTACCTCCAAGCTAATTTTATCTGGATAAAAAGCCAGGAGGGAAGATTGAAGCCAGTCAACCTGTCCTTAGAATCCAAGCTTCCAGTGGCATTTAGGACTTCTGGTCACCCAGTATGACTCCTGAATAGGGCCGTAGGTGTCCATGTGGGGCACTGGCCAGGTGACGAGTGACTCTAATGAAGAGACTGTTCCCAGTCCAGGTCCTCAAACTCTCTCTGTCTCCACAGATGGGGAACTAGGAGAGGCTCTGCTATGGAGATAGACTTACTTCCATTTAGAGTAAGAGCAGGCAGTGTGCTGCTCTCTTCTTTTTTTCTCATTTCCTCTGTTCTCCCCCAGGTTTAAAGTGGGAGGAGGATGTAAAATTAGGTCAAAAGATGCTGGAAGCCGTTCCTTCTCTGGAAAAAGACCCTAAAGAGACTTACCTGCCTGATTGCAGTGTGCTGAACCATTGCACTTCTTTTCATGCCTTAGGCCCGTGCAGAGTTCGCCAATAAGGTAACAAGTCATTGAACTGACTCTCTGAGCTGTTCAAATGTCTATTCAAAGTTACAGACAGTTGAAAGGTGGCGGTGGGTGGTAAGGTTGTCAGTGATTTATCGAGGGATGGGTTTTTCTCAGTACATGTGTGAAAACACATTTTACAGCTGAAGAGTGAGAGGGTTAAACTTTAGCACAATTGATTGCAATTCATGTATGAATTTAAATTTTCTAAAATATGTGCCCCTCAGCAATGCTGACACTTAAAAGAATATTTTAGAAAATTTAAATTCATACCTGAATTATGATCTGAATATATCATATATTTTATTATATAAACTATATTTTTAAAATGGTAATCACATTCATATAAGTAATATTTTTTCTCTATTATGATTTAATAAAGTCCACTAGTATAAACACAAGGCTTCTGAAAATGTAAATATCTTGATTATAGCATATGATTCTCTAATTTACTTCAAGAAAATAACATTTATGCATACAGTACTTTTATTATGTAAGTTCTTTTTTCTCGGAAACAAAAGCAAACAAGTGACTCCCAGGATCCTTTCCCTGTGACAGTTTTTGAAAGTAGTTGTGAATATAAAAAAAAGTAGTATTAATAGTAATTTAATTTGACTCCTACAAATAACCCCAAGTAGTTCAGAACAACATAACTCATGTTCATACACCATATGTAATCATCTGCGCTATTTTCTTTGATAATAATGCCCCTTTGGAATGCTGTGTAGTTCCCAAGTGTTTCTAAATGAAACAAAAACCAAACACTTTCAAGAAGTCTTTTCTTAGGAAACCATTGGTCCTAAACAGGCCTTCTCATCTAGCCAACGCAGACTGAAAATGGATGCAGTGGGGGCTTACTCTTGTGTGGAAACTGGTCAATATTTGAGGTGAACAGATAAGTGGATATCGAGTATCACTGGGGAGAAGAGCCTGGTTGGCAGGATACCCTCCCTGGCTAATGCTTTATTTTTACATCTTTCTTCTTGGAGGGATTTTTTTTCCTAAACATTTCCTGTAAAGATTTTTTTTTTTTGAACTTTGCCTTCAAAAAACCTAAAATTCAAGTTGAGCTTTACAGCATCTTTACCAAGGAAGCCTGGGGTAAAGTTTGCATTACCCTGTTTGTAACGTTCAAACAATACATCTAAAATGCCAAAGGGGTATTTGTGGAAATGAAGGTGGAAACATCCAAAGTGCTGGCAGAAACAAGCACTGAGGAGATTGGATCTATGTGCAGTGAGATTGCAGGTGTTCTTTTCACATGGCAGGCACATCCTTAGTCCATTCGTGTGACATGAGTACACAGTTCATTTTCTCAGATGCTTTAGAAAAAAGGTGTCGATGCCACGTAGGGGACCTGGGTTATCTTTGACTAGTGTTTGTCCAGGAAGATGTTTGCAGAGCCAGAAATCTAAAGTGCAGATACATGTTGCGTTGGCCTGGTGGTCTGTATCCTTGAAGTGCTGGGATTGGGGTTCCTTTGCTGTCCCATGAAGTACAGAAGGCAGAGAGCAGGACTGGGTTCTTACAGTTCTAACACTTGCTGCAGATGAATTTCAAAGCCCAATCCTATTTCCACTCATAGGTTTCCATTCTGTAAAACTCCTCTAAGAAATTCATGACAGTTAAGTAGACTCTTGTTTGCCAGAAGTTATTGCAAAATAGGAAGAAATATAGATTGATGAATACATCAGAAGCTGAACTTATTCCAAAGCTATATATTTCTTAAAACCAATTTGTATTAGTGTCAGGAGGTATATTTCTTAGTTATGGTATTTTGAGATTTTAAAAAATGCACTTTTAGTTTCCTATTTCTAAGAAAGAATTCCAAGTATGTTGTTGATTTCAGAATTAACCTGCAACCATTATCAAAGTGGACTATCCAGTCTATTTTGCTTTTCGTTAGAAAAGGTTTTAAGTTCTGCTTGATTTTTTATTCAATTTCCCAAAAGAATTAGTTTCAAAGAAATAAAAAGACTTTGTTTAATATTAAGTCACATAGACTTCATTGTTAATGGGGAAAATTTACCAACTGGAAATACTGAGATTTTCTTACTGTAATAAAGCTGAAAAATAGTTTATGGGAAGAAATTACATTAAATTTACTCTTATTGTTCATGCCATGATATTAGTAAGCAATTTTATTTTCTTATAAATAAATGTCTTAAATTATCTTTCAAGTATTTTCACTATATGCTCATGAGTATGTTTAATAGTTTGACTAGCCTATAAGTGTGTGTGGGAATTCCTTTTTCCTATTTTTTTTTTTTTTTTTTTGTGGCACTAGGGATCAAACTCACAACCTCATGCCTGCCAGGCAGGGACTTAAGCCACTGAGCCAAACTCTCAGCTCTAGTTTTTTGAAGCAGGGTCACACTATGTAGCTCAGACTGGCCTTGTGCTCACATTGTAGCCCAAGCCGGCCTTGAACTCACAACGCTCCTCCTACCTCAGCCTCCTGAGTGCTGGGATTAAAGGCGTGCACCACCACGTCCGGTTTGGAAATTCCTTTTGTTTTGTTTCTTTGTTTTCTAACTTGTGAAACACTGAAAACATTTTTCAGTTCCATTAAATTACAATGTGAGTCTGGAAAAAGCTAATGCAATGGTCTGTGCAGCATCATTTTATTATAGAGTCCAAATCCCAAAGCAGCCATCAGGTTGTTTTGAGTCTTCCTTAACTCTGATATAAATAGTCCTTTATAGTTTCCAAAGGTCTGTTTGTACCCAGTGTCATTTAGCCTCACAAAAATGCAGCTGAAGAAATGAGCATAGGAAGCAGGTGAATGATCTGCCCGAGTTGCTCACTGCATCAGTGGCAGAGCCTGGTCAAGAGCTGTCTGCCTTTGGCTCCTTTTTCCCACGGGACAGAAAGTGGTTAGATCTCAGTTTTTATAAATTGATAAGGCCCTGGCAGGTAAATCCAATTTGAATTTTTGTTTGAGACATGCCATTCATGTTGAAGGGTTTAGTGCATAGAGGAATTATCTGGGAAGCTTGGAAAAAACTAGGGCTCAGGTGTCACTAGAAATACTGGGCTTATTGCACTGGGAATGATATGGGTTGTTGAAAACTTCCATCAAAGCCAGGTGTGATGGCGCATGCTTAGAATCCCAGTACTCTGGGGGGTTGAAGCCGAAGGATCACAAAATCAAGCCCAGCCTGAGCAACTTAGCAATTTAGTGAGGTCCTGTCTAAAAACAAAATAAAAAATAAAATGGGCTGCAGGTATAGCTCAGTGGAAAGGCCTTGGCTTCAATATCTAGGACTGAAAAAGAAAGAAAGAAAGAAAGAAAGAAAGAAAGAAAGAAAGAAAGAAAGAACCTCCCAAATCTTCCATTATAAATGTCATGTACTACCAAGATGAAGAGTTTCACTGGGAGAGGGAATAGATCATGTGCAGTGTGGGAATTTACCTAAGAGGACCCTGGAAAAGATGGTCCCTGCAGCTTCTTTTTCCAAAAAATAATAATGGCAGGAGTCTTCTAACATTCTAGTCTGTCACTAACTTGTGCTCTCTCTTCACCAAGTTTCTGGTGAAAGTAGGGATAACAATTCAGGTTGCCACATGGATCATAAAGAGTAATAGTTTTGGGGTCTCTGAAACTTGTAACTTCTGTGTAACTATAAGGTATGCTTATGTCTTGTGTACTATCAATGTTCTATCTAATAAATGTTGACCAAAAGTGCTTATTACAAGTTAGCATGAGCTGAAAGTACAAAATTGAAAAAGGAACAAGTCTCATTCTTATTCCTCAAAAGACCTAGTGGGAGAACTAGCATATGTGCATAACTAACTACTTTCCACATAGTATGTATTAGCACACTGATGGGTACAAGTTCAGTGAGTTTCCCAGAAAGCTTTACCTGTGTTCTAACACATCATACACACATGGGTGACTCTTGCTCTGGGCTTGTGGGGAAGAGCAGAGCTCCTGGAATAAGAAAGGCAGTGCTAGAAGAAGGTGATGGGAATGTGCCCTTGGGTTCAAGGCCCTGGCATGGGTCCAAGAAAATGAGACATTAGAGGACTTTGTCAAAGTAGATGGGGATCTCTGAAAATATTCTCTTTGCATTATAGATGCTGGTGATCTTTAAGTATTGTGACGATCCCTTAAAGTTTGCTGGTGACTTAGGATGGCAAGTTAGAGCAGCTTGGTGAAGACTATCACATGATGGCCATGCCCAGGGAAATGAAGTGATTTGTCCATGTACTTTCTCTGAATTAGCTAGCTCTCCTAGACAAGAGCAGAAGAGAAGGTAGGCAAGAAGCCGTTGAACAAGGGGGCACATTGCATAGACTTTGGACTCAGAGGTGTGGTCTCAAATTCCAGTTTTATCACTCCCAGATGAGGTCTTGGGGATACTGATGGGCTTCTGTAAGACTCTTTATTCATGACATGATGATGAGAGCTCTGATGTGGCATTTAGTGAGAAAAGGCAACTAAATTTTCTAGCGTGCATCTATGAGTATTGAATCAACTCTGGGTTGGAGAATGCTGTCAGCAGAAGATGGGTAGGAGCTGGAAAGTGATTCCTGGAGCATGTGTTCTAGTTATGGAATATGAAGCACTGAAACCAAGGGAAGGTTGAAAAATTAGGTGTCAGAAAAATATGACTGGGGAGGTGGAGCCTAAATGAAACAGAAAAGTTAGGTGGAATAAGGAGGAACTAGAAGTAAAAGTAGAAGCCATGGTATTGAAGAATGGAATTTCCAAGATCGGAGTTTCAGTTAGCAGCTAAGCAAGTATTGACCCTTCTAACTGTCCTTAGTTTAGGTCTGAACATTCTACGTTATCTGTTAATGCAACTTTTTAATTTAAAAAATCCTTTTTCTTTCAAAGGAAATTGTGTTTATTGATGATTCTCTGGTCACCTTGAAAAGTTATTTGGAAGTTTATCTAGAGCTACCAGCAAAGTTTAAATTATTTATAGTTGACATGGTTTCCTAGGATATTCCATGGATAGCAGAGGTGAAAGAATGTAAGTGCTCCATTTCTTGAGTAAAAACTATAAGTGGTGCACCAGGATGAATTCAGGTGGAGGTAGAAAAGGATGAGAATGCCAATATTGCACTCATCCCAAGAATATAACATTTAAAGATTTCATTAAGGAAAGCAAAAACCACAGGTGTGGGAACAGAAATGCCAGTGCTGGCCCCCTTGCACTCATGGTCGAGCTCTGTGGAGGTCAGTGGCCCAGCCAATAGTGTGGGGGCACTCCAACAATGCATCGACTCGCTTTCATTTCATTTTTCTCTAACAGCTAAAAGTTTGCATCTTAGAGATGTTAATGTGAATGACAAGGCATTTCCTGTCACCTGGGCGTCCGTCTGTACTGTGGCTGATGACTTGTCTAATTTGCCTCACCCTGTCTGCATGGTCATTGGCTAACAGCACCTGCTCCAAGTGGTTGCAGCCTTAGGATGAGACTGCATTTTCTACTTTATATGTTAATGCTCAGAATCAACCTCCCTATGATATTTTCCATTTTTAAGGAGAAATTGGTGGGGCCCATGAGAATCCACGGCAGGGGGAGGAGGACACATGGTATACCTCCTCCCAGCCTCCTCCAGTAGATCTGAGCTTTACCTCTGATTCCATTTGAAGAGAATTTTTAGAATAACATTCATAATATAGTGAATACATTGTGGAGCTTTAAGGGAGTTCAAAGCAGTGGATTGGAAGTGAGATACTGTGCATTTTGATTCCAGCCATGGAATTAATTGGCTGCATGTTGGAGCCTGGGCCAATCTCTCAACTCTTATGTGTTTGCTGTGTTTTCAACTGTAAACCCCACCTACCAACACTGCAAGTTTGTAAGAAAGATCACTATCTCATCATTTTTCATTTTGGATTATGACATTTTAACTATTTCCCAGAATCACAGATAACCCAATGTTGAATACACTATCATCCCAAAAACCAGCACAAGATTAAGTAGCTGGACACTGAAGGATTAAAATCCTTTCTTCTTATCCTTCTGTCTTCCAGCTTTTTTATTTTCCTGCATAATTGCAGTGACATAAGGTATCTGTTAAGTATTCTGTACATTCTTCTTATCATTTAAACAACTTTTGAACCCTTTTTCAATTTATTTCTATTGTATTCATGAACTTGCAGGTAGACAGATCACTTTGGCAACTGCCAATAACAGCATAAAATGAGTGCTGCCTGCCAGCCAGACACTGTTGTCTGTTTTCAGCAGGGGATGTATTTCCAGACATATCTTTGTCTCTGGAAATGAAACCATTTTGTAATCTGAATCATTATGAAATACAAATACCTGCAGTGTTGGTAATTCCTTAAGGATCCTTACCTCAAACTCTGCAAGCAGTGAGTCTTGATGCTCTACAATACCACTAGTTAAAAAAGTAAAAACAAAAAAATTAGCTTGATGACAGGGCATATATTTTTATATGGCCCATAGTTTGAGTTGGCAAACAAATGCCTGTGTTTTTCCTCTATTCAGTGAAGAATCATCACAGAACACTTTTGTGATCTAACATTTAAGGGATCCCTCTCCCCTACAACAAGCAAACAAACAGCTCTCCAGCAAATTATCCAGTGGACACTAGTCTGTGCTGTACCCAGTGTCACAGAGGTTTGGCACAAGATAGGCCTGCCTGACTGTTTCACCTTGGGAAATACCATTTATGTTTAAGAAGGAAATTAAATTTTTAAATATTAAATATTGGTTTCATCTGTGATGTGGAGAAGCATCCTTTCTTAGATTTTTGGGTTATAGGAATTTTCCATTCATGACTTTGGCATTCTTTTTGCAAATATCAAGTTTCCTCAAGTTCATATATTGTCCTTAAAAGGACTTTACTTTGTTAAGTCTCTGATGAAAGGTCAGAAGACCTGATGTCAGGTCTTCTAAGTTTCCATTCATTATTCCAAAGAGGACACAGTCTTCACTTTACTTTTGCTCACATTTTCTTCCAGAATGACACAGTTTTGTGACTCTTAAACACAGAAAAAATAATTCTCACCATCCCTCCAAATGAAAAAAATGAAGTTAACACTACAATCACATTTTTCAAACTTGTACATAGGCAAAAATTAAGGAGTTTAATAGTCATGGTAATGCTATAAGTCTAGTCTTCATAAATTGTTCATTGATGTGCAAGTCATGGGTGTACAATTCCATGTTGAAAAATACACAAGTAGAAGTTTGTGTTTCTCAGTTAATATTTAATGACATAGGAACTGATTGATTCCTTTTATAATTTTACCACTAATTTTATTCTATGCTACACAAAGATCTCTACATACAATTCACTTCCTTAAAATTTGGAGGATTTTCTATTTATAAAATAGGGACCAGTGTTCTGTATAATATATTTGCAAGCATGACCACAAAATATCCACTCCCTAAATCCAAGTCCTTTCATGATATGACTTTTTATCTTCTTTATTAATAGCTGCTATGTCTACTGTTTTTGGAATCTGGGTTGATCTTTTGACTTGTGTTGGCCAATGGAACACTACAGAAGCAAGGTGTGCCAGTTTCAAGCCTGGGCCTCATACTGGAAATATCAAGCCTGGAGTATCTGCTGACTTCATAAATGTTCTTTTCAACTTCCTAGGTGACTAGGAAGACAAGCCTGGGCTAGTCTACTGGAGATTAGAAACTTCATGGAAGAGTGCCAAGACTCCCCAGCTGATAAAGTCCACCACGCAGCAAACCTGGCAGTGGGGCACAGCCAGCTGAGAGCATCCTAGCTGAGAGCAGAAGAACCACCCAGCTTAGTCCAGCCTGCAGCTCTGACCCACAGAATCAGGGATTAAATAAAGTGTTATACTAATAACCATATTCTAGTGTGATTTTTTTATACAGTTAACTAATGTTCTTATTAACTTTGCTGTAAGTTTCTTGAGTGCTTAAAATATTTGGATTAATTCTTTCCAAGAATAGCATTTATTCTTTTTTTCTGTATTTATATATTAGGAAATTTGAAAACTACTGATGCATAGGAAGAGAAATAAAAGTAGTACATGATATACTATACTGTAAGAAAACTCCTGATAAATTTTTCTATGTGAGTGTCCAGTCCATTTTCTAAACATACACACATTTAATGTAATTTGATGTATTCTATTTTTAATTGCAAAGTTTATTTCAGGACATTATTGAAATGTTCCCATTGCAACTGACATCCTACATTTTTAAACAATAATTGCTTAGTATTTCATGTTACATATGTAATGGTTAGCTTGAAAATACTGTGCATTTAAAAACTCAATTCCACACCATTGATATTTTGAATAATGAAACAGCAAACATTAGTCACACATTAACATTCCCACCAATACTTGTAGCAGTCATTTCACTAAACCCTAGGCCGTGGTATATACTTACTCTGAGAACAAACACTAACTTGCCCTGATAAGTGAAAATTATTAATTATGCATGCATGTCATTAATGAGAATTCAATACTCACACATTTTTTTAAAAGTCAAACTTACAGTAAAATACTCAAACCCTAAGTGTAGTGTACCATATGTGAACTTTTAATGTGTAATTCAAATCCCTGTCAAGATATGAAGTCCTACTATGCACCCCAGAAAACACCTTCATTCTTTTCTCAGTGTTCACCCTTACCCTTCAGAAACAAATGCTTCACAATTTTTTCCCACCACTGAATACTTTTATGTGTTCTAGAAATGTATGAAAATGGAATCATGTAACACATAGGCTTTTGATCAAAGCATCTTTCATTCAGGACAGTGTTTTTGAAAATTTCCCATAGTGTTGTGGCCATGTAGCTTCCTTCCTTCACCCTCTTACTCAGCATCGTTCCATTGAATGAGTCATGGTAAGGTAGGTTTAGCCCTTCTTTTTTTTTTTTTTTTTTTTTTTTTTTTTTTTTTTTTTTTTTTTTTTTTTTTTTTTTTTTTTTTTTTTTTTTTTTTTTTTTTTTTTTTTTTTTTTTTTTTTTTTTTTTTTTTTTTTTTTTTTTTTTTTTTTTTTTTTTTTTTGCGGCACCGGGGATTGAACTCACAACCTCGCACCTGTCAGGGCAGGCACTTAAGGCACTGAGCCAAACTCCCGGCCCTAGTTTAGCCCTTCTTTTGTGGTTGACCATCTGGGCCACTTCCAGTTTGGGGTTATTTTGAATACTGTTGCTATGAACATTCTTGAGAAATTATCTTTTTTGTGGATATATGCTTTCATTTTTCTTAGGTAAACAGCTAGGAGTGAGGTTATTGGGTAGATGTACGTTTAGTTGTATAAAAATTGAGAAAAATTTTCTGACTAGTTATAAAATTTTCCAGTCCAATCAAAAAATGTATGAGAGGCCAGGCATGGTGGCTCACACCTTTCATCCCAGCGCTAGGGAGGCTGAGACGGGAGGATCATTGTGAGTTTGAGACTAGCATGGGCTACGAAGTGAGCTCAAGGCCAGCCTGAACTGCATAGTGAGACCCTGTCTCAAAAAATAGGGCCGGGGATTTAGTTCAGTAGTGTAAGCGCCTGCCTGGCATGAGGTTGTGAGTTCGATCCCGGTACCAAAAAAAAAAAAAAAATATATATATATATATATATATATATATATATATATATGTGTATATATATATATATATATATATATATATATATATGAGAACTGTAGTTATTCTGCATCTCAGTCAGCATTTGGTATTGTTGATTTTTTTAGTCTCATCCATTGTGGGAAGTTACAGTCAGTTTTTTTTTATTAATTTCATTTTGGTAATAACCTTTATATTAAGAGCTCAAATGTCAAAAAGTATTAAAAACTATAAGTAAAAGATAAATCTCTGGCCTAGCCATTGTCTTACCACCCAGTTTCTTGCATATTCTTCCAGAACTAATTTATTCAAATGAAAGTATGTAAAAATAAATGAGTTTTTATAAAAGAGATTTTCACATGAAGTGATACCATGGTTTTTTTTTTTTTTTTTTTTTTTTTGGCACCAGGGATTGAACTCACAACCTCATGCCTGCCAGGTAGGCACTTAAGCCACTGAGCCAAACTCCTGGCCCTGTTACCATGTTTTAATTTTAACTATATTTCAGGTATTATTTCATCTTAGTATATGTAGTATTTGGGTCATCTTCTTGTTTCTCTGTATTTACAGTGTTCTTAATCCTTTGGTGTTATTAAAAATGTTGAAAAAACACTGCCAGTTATTTTCTATGCATATAAAGTGATTTTCCTTATGCATGTGTCTATAGAATTCTACATGTGCAAAGAGACTCACAGAAGTAAGACTGTTGGGTGTAATATCCTACTCAGTGATCTGAGTAGGATATTATCCAGTATTTAGGCAAGCACTCCTCTGGGTGTTGCTAGTGAGAGTATTTTGCAGACCTAATTAATATCTACAGTCAGTAGTACATACTCTTTCTCAACAATGACATGTTTGGCGGAATCTCTGACAGCCAAGGAAAGAACACTTTGGAACATCTCTGGTAGCTAAGTTTAGCCTGTGTTCGAGAAGTGTAGGAAGAAAGGTGTTGGGGACCACAAATTCACAATGGCTAATTTTGCATACTTTCCTATGGGATTAAATGGAGGTTTGGGATTATTGGTACCACCTGTCTGAGATTTCTCATTGACTCTTCTAAGCATACGATCATCTACACTTTCTTGAGTCATCCCAGAATTATACTCTAGGACAAGATCCTTCTTAGCATATGATCATCTACGCCCTCTTGAGTCTGAGTCTTCTGTTCAGTTGTAATCCTTTGCTAGCCCACCTATCACTGGATATACCTAATAAATAGTGGCTGCTTTGGGAGTGGAGGAGGACAGATCCGGAGACATTGTCTTCCCAGTCATTGATGCCATACTATATTTGTCTCTTTTTTTAAATTTTTCTTGTCATACTCTTAAGACAGACAATTGGGACTCTTACTCGGGCTCCCAATAGAAAGGCAATATAGTACCTTCCAAGTCCTTACTCAACAGACACCTCAGAAGCACCCTTTGGGTCACCTTCTTTCTTTTATTCCCTCCCCTTTCTGGCGGTTTGGAATTAGTTGTTGCCACTGTGCATTATAAGGTAAAGGCTAAACCCAAACTGAAAATAAAAAGATTTCAGGTCTCTGTTACAACAGAATGTTTGACTCTGGACTATCTGGCCAAAGCTCTACAAGAAAATATTCTACAAGAAAACTACTACTTTTACTGTGTTTAAGTTAATATCTAGTGGATTCCTTATTTGAAGCTGAATCTAATCCTGCCTAACTCTTGGGGCAACTGGGAGCGGTATCTAAATAGTTTAGCGTCAGCAAAGAATCCTTTGTTCCAGTGCAGTGAACCCTGTCTCATTTTGTGGTTGCGGATTGTAAACATTCCAGCGCTTCCTTCTTATCCTGTCAGTGTCTTGGTACATCTCATTGGTCGAGACACGTTCTCACAAATCCACTAATTTAGTACATTCTGTTTCTATTACCTCATAATACATGATATGCCTGAACACACATAATTGTATAACTATATACATATAAGCCCTCTAAGGAAATATATTTCATTTACTTATCATTAACCTAAAACATCACTCTTCTAATAGTTATTCCCTATCATTTCCTCATCTGTTACATGAATCCTTTTAAATTTCTTCTCCCATAAAAGAAGTCAGCCTTTATCCCCTCCCTGTTCTCTAGATTAATAATACTCCTTACCTGCCCAGCTGCACCCCCCAAAAAAGCAATTGTATATATTAATCAGTATATATATATATATTTTATGCTGAATTTCATTATGTCCTCTCTAACTTTTTTCACCATTTATTGTTAAATTTCAATAAACCAATAATAAAAATATTCAAAGGAAATCAGTACCAGTAGACAGTAAGACTTTATAATATATATATATATTTGTACATATATATATATTTGAGATTACCAAACTTTAAAGATATATATATAAAGTTATAACTTTATATATATATAACTTTATATATATAACCAAACTTTAAAGATATATATATATATAAAGTTATAACTTTATATATATATAACTATATATATAAAGTTATATATATCTTTATATATATATAATGTTATATATATATATATATATAAAGATATCTATATATATCTTTAAAGTTTGGTAAAGTTTGGTAATCCCAAAAATACTATAACCAACATCACTGGGATTAGCCAGATGCAGCAGTGATCTTATCTGGGTTTGTGTGTGTGTGTGTGTGTGTGTGTGTGTGTGTGGTGTTTGAGGGCCTCAACCCAGGACTTCAAGCACTGTAGTGCAAAGTTATAGCCTCAATCCTTTTGATTTTCTTTTGAGAGACATTCTCCCAAAATTGCCATGTTGTCCTAAAACTTGTGATCCTCCTGGCTCAGCCTTACATAGAAGAGGGATTATAGGGTCAGTGCAAACACAGGAGTAGGAATTGGCATGTTGTAGCCCCAACCTAAACAATGCCAGCTGCCACATAAACTGAATGAGGCAAGAGATAAATTCTCATCTGGAGACTGGAGGAGCCAGCCCTGCCACTGTGGTGATACCACCTGCTTCCAGTCCAGGTCTCTAGAACTGTGAGAGAAGATACTGTTAGCTGTTTTAAATCGCCAAGTTTATGACAACTTATCACAGTGTCAAAGGGAACTAAAATTACACTTAAATTTTTGGAATGCCAGGTTGTACTTACATTTCTCTATCAATGTCAACATACATGCATATAGGCTTGTTAATTTTGTATAATTTTTATACTTTTTTTCCCATCTCCACAGCCTATTATTTTTCCTTTAAGTAGGATTATCCAATTCTTTAAGTCTTTTAAGCGTTAATAATAATTTGTGTTTTGGATGTACATTCTTATTACATAGTTATTACAAAATGTATAATTATTAGCTTATTTCATAACCACCACTTGCATTTGAACAATTATCTAGACACTAATTGTAGGTTTTATTAACTACTACTAATTATTCAAAGTACACTTTCTATATTTTAATTTTTATACTTTGGACTAATCTTTTGATTGGAATAATTTTAAGAGTCTATATAATAAACTGGGAAAATGTATGTAGTTAAAACCATAAAGTCTTA
Source organism: Dasyprocta punctata (assembly GCA_004363535.1). Lineage (NCBI taxonomy): Eukaryota > Metazoa > Chordata > Mammalia > Rodentia > Dasyproctidae > Dasyprocta > Dasyprocta punctata. Next base: position 23,114 of record RJWM01014044.1, on the reverse strand, counting down.
TCTCCAGTTTGGTTGGCATTGGTTCCATATAGAAGGCAAATTTTTGTTCCATAGTTGTAGGCTGGTCTTTCATAGTGCAGAGAATTCGTCTCAAGTATAACATGCCGGTAAAACCTCAATTGCACAATTGATATGTCTAGTTTTCTCTAGTAAAAGCAAGAGGGGCTCTTACTGAATTTACCAAATAACTATACTACTATGAAAATTCAGTTCCCACAGATTTATTCTTGAATAGTATCATCCTTCACATGAAACCCTCATACTGTGTTTTGTTCAACACCCAATTTCTGGCTTGCCACTTACAGCTGAACTTTCAGGTGTTAGAGAAAATGAGAGCTCCTTTGTAAAGCACAAGTAGTTGGCTGTGCTTGGTTTATTACAATAACCAATAAAATTAGAAGGGAAGATAGTAACATCCCAATCAAATATGGTGACCAATATTTCTCCTGGGGATAATATCGTAACATGGATAGTGGGGGCACTCGTGTTTCTCCAGGGCTTCTTTTCTTTTCTGGAAAAATGCATAATCTCTAAAACAATCACTTTTTACCAATATGAAACATTCCTTCATTTGCAAATGTTTCCATATACTTCTTAAATTAGTTTAGAACTAATGAAGGAATATGAAACATAAAGCAACTTTTTTTTTTTTGGCACCGGGAATCGAACTCATGACCTTGTGGTTGCCAGGCAGGCACTGCTGCTGAGCCATATCCCTGGCCCATGTAATGCAATCTTAAGACAAGAGAAAAAAAAGAGCAGAAGGAAAAAAATGGACACAAAGATTTTGTAAATAAGGAGGGTAAGAGAGGGGAGGGGAATGGGAAAAAAAGAAGCAAGATACATCACATACAGGTGCAAATTCCTTATGATGAATGTGATCATCATATATATTTTAAATGTACCAATAAAACAAAATTTTTTTAAACTGACAATATTCTTTTTATGAGATGAAAGAAAAAAATCTCGTGACTTTTATCAGGTTCCCTCTGGGAAATCTCAAAGATAATTTTGGTTGAAAAAGACATCCTGAAAAATGTGGCTTATTTGTTCGTTTGTTTCTAAATTTAGAGTCTAATCTTGGGAAGGCAAAAAGTAAGAGAGTAGTCAGAGTAACCCTGGTCAGTTGACTAAGCTCAGACCACGGGAGCCTGAGAACAGCTGCCTGCAACTGCACCCATACCAAGGTCTCTTTTCCGTAGCTTCATTTTTAAAAAGCTTCTAAACAATCAGCACACTTACCACGAACATATGCATAAGGACCTTGAAAGAAGATCGAAAAGAATGGAAAGAAACACAAACAGTGGAAGACAACAGAGAGGCATGCTTCTGGGACCAATCGTGTGGCATTGAGTGATGTGAGTTTATTATGTTATCTAGTGATCCCCTTGCCCCCTAGAATATTGCAAGCTTCAAGTCAAGTGAATACTTACTAGTTTTATTCTACCTTTAATTGTTTTTAAAACAAGGGAATACTCTTGTATGACGATTCCTGGTCAAGTTTGGTATGTGGTAAGCACCTGATCCATGGGGCTTCCACATTAAAATTGTGTCCCTCTGGGCACAGGTAATTGTTCCAGGCCCCAAAGTCTATAGGATTTTTCCAACTGAAACCCAACTTTAAACCAACTTTATTTCATAGTAGAAAATATAAGATATAGTATCTGGGAACTCACAAGGGACAGTCTTCTTCCCATATGGAGAAACTCACTTTTTGTTGTTAGAGAATAAAGCCAACACTCAGGGAAGGAGAGAGGATGACAAAATGTGTTTTTATCCCATCAGTAATGGGGATTCAATGTAGGGCCTTGCTCATGCTAGGCAATCACTCTACTACTGAACTATAGCTCCCCAGCCCTTCTTATTTTTTTGTTTTTATTTTGAGACAGAATTTCAAGGTTAAAAGGTTGGGCTTGAACTTGCAATATTCCTGCCTTGGTCACCAGAGTAGCTGGCATTATACTGGCATTATAGGCATGCACCACCATGTCTGTCTGTCACAGTGTCTTGATGAGGGAGTTCCTTGTTCATGTGTTTCTGATGAGGCAAAGAAGAACTTTCCTCTCCCTTTTTACTCTGCAGTGGCACAAGAGGGGTTGTGGTTTGACTGATGCTGTCACACCCCTTCCCCTTGCTTTTCTGTGGTCCCCATTGCTGCTCCCCTGAGGGTGAACTGGGATAGTTTGCCCTCCTACTACCCCTAAGGCTACTTTGAGGCTGCTCTCTGGGCCAATCTGACAGGTTGTGTGGCTTGGTTAACAGCCATGGTGTCCCTCCCTGCTCCTAATGCTCCAGGTACTGCTGTCACATCTCTGATAAAGCAATAGAGAAACCACAAGGCAGAGATCAGGGAAGGATCCAGACCCATTATTAACATCTATAGCAGTCCCAAACCCTGACATACTATGATTAGCACAGGTAGCTCTCCTGAAGATTCCCCAGTTTTTACTGTGCCATTTTTGGGAGATGTGGCAACTGTCTTTCAACTGCTACCATGACAGCTGAAGCTATTCTGGATGCTCTGTGGCCACAGCAGAAGGTACCTAACCTGACAGCTATGGGTTTAGATTTGAACCAAGCAGTAGAATTGAATTTGGACCAATCAGCCAGATCAAATTTTGACCAATCAAGACTTTAATTCAGACCAACAGCTGGTTTGCAGCTGCACCCCTCTTACACTTAGTAGGTTGCTCTAGGAGGCTTCCCTCTGGTGCACTAAACACATACCTAAAATTCTTTAAAATGCTATTTCTGTTAAATGTCTACAGTACTTGTGAAAAAAATCATTTAAAAACTTTTTGCAACTTTAAAATCAAATGGTGAGGGCCAGAGATTTAGCTCAGTAGCATAACTGCCTACCTGGCAAGTGCGAGGCTGTGAGCTTGATCCCCGGTACCAAAAAAAATCAAATGGTGAGCACAAGTGCCTGCCTGGCAAGTGTGAGGCTGTAAGTTTGAACCCTGGTACCAAAAATAAAATAAATTAAATTAAATGGTGAGGTGGTTTATAACATTTGAGCCTTCTGTCATTAAGAGTTTCAGGTATATATGAATCATCACACATCTACCATATAAACATTGCTACATGGTTTATAAACATGTACTGGACACTTTAGGCCTTCACGTCAGAACGCTGCCAGCTGAAAATCCTGGAAACATTTTCCTTAATTAATTCTGATGACATCTCTCTTGTTTGGTTTTCTTTAATATCATGATTTCTTGTTTAAGCGTAGGTAATAGAACTTCATAAAGATTTCTTAACAGAATGTTATCTTGGTGTACAGCGAAGGGCATAAAAATTTGGAGTGGGTGTATCTATGAAAAGTACCAGTGTTAGGATTAGTTTATAGAGTGCAAGAAAACTCTTACTCCTTTGTATCAAAAGGATTGAGTTTCTGTGTACTAATTTCCTCTGTCTCTTAGGTAGTCCTCTGATGTCACTATAAACGGAAGAAATCGTCACTCTTTGCAGGCAATGTCTTCTCTGCAGGGACGATGAATGTAAATGGTCAGAGAATTCTGCTAAGATAACATTGTAGCACAAAAAAGGTGATTCTTTGGATTGGCTCTGCCTAGCCTGAAATAGGTTTTGGAACTCCTGCATTGTTCCAGGCCAATCATCTTCTGCTAGGACCTATCAATGTTATTGGATTTTAGACAGTGAGTAAAGAAAGAAGAGTAAAGAAATAAAATAATTTGAGAAGTAGTGGTGTTAGGTCTTCACCAAATTTCTTGTAGAATTCAGCAGTGAACCCATGAGGGTCTGGGCTTTTCTTTGGTGATAGGTTTTTAATTACATCTTTAATTTCATTTATTGATATTGAGTTGTTTAGGATTTTTATACCTTCTTGATTCAACTTTGGTAATTCATATGTATCTAGGAATTTGTCCATTTCTTCTGTATTTTCCATCTTAACAGAATACAAGTTTTCAAAGTAGGCATAAATAATTTTCTGGATTACTACAGGATCTGTTGTGATTTCACCCTTTTCATTCCTAATTTCATGGATTTAAATCCTTTCTTTCCTTTTTTGATAAGGTTGGTCAAGGGTTTGTCAATTTTATTTAATCTTTCAGAGAACCAACTCTTCGATTCATTGATTCTTTGTATTATTTTTTAGTCTCCAGTGTGTTAATTTCTGCTCTGATCCTTATAATTTCCTCCCTTGTACAAGCTTTTGGTTTAGCCTGCTTTTCTTTTTCTGGAAGTTTGAGATTCAACATTAAGTTGTTTATATGAGCTTGCTCTGTTTTCATGATATGGGTATTTACTGCTATAAATTTCCCTCTTAAGACTGCTTTCATTGTGCCCCACAAGTTCCAGTATGTTGTATTGTCATTGTCATTCAACTATAGAAACTGTCTAATTTCTTCTTTAACTTCATCTGTGACCCATTGATTGTTCAGTAGGGTGCTATTTAATTTCCATGTGCCGATGAAGTTCTTGTGGTTTCCTTTGGCATGGATTTCCAATTTCATTGCACTGTGGTCTGATAGTATGCATGGGATAATTTCAATTCCTTTACATTTACTTAAGCATGTTCTATGAACCAGTATATGGTCTATTTTGGGGAATGTCCCATGTGCAGCTGAAAAGAATGTGTATTCTGATGTTGTAGGCTGGAAGACTCTATAGACATCTACTAAGTCCATTTGCTCAAAAGTTTGATTTAGTTCTAATATTTCATTATTGATTTTTTGTCTAGTTGATGTGTCCTTTTGTGACAGCAGGGTACTGAGGTCTCCCAATACAATTGTATTAAGGCTTATTTGATTTTTCATGTCCATTAATAGTTGTTTTATATAACTGGGTGCACTAATATTTGTTGCATATATATTTATGATTGTTATCTCTTCCTCTTGGATTGTTCCCTTTACCAAGATATAGTGACTTTCTTTGTCTCTCTTAATCAGTCTTGGCTTAAAATTGACTTTATCTGCCAATGGAATAGCAACCCCTGCTTTTTTCTGAATTCCTGTTGCATGGAGTGTTGCTTTCCATCCTTTGACTTTCACTCTATGGGTTTTTTTCTTTAATTAAATGTGTTTCTTGTATATAGCATATTGTTGGATCTTGCTTCTTGATCCATTCTGCCTCTGTGTCTTTTGACTGGTGAATTGAGACCATTAACATTGATGGTTAAAACTGGTATGTATTGACTTATCCTTATCATGTTGTTTCCTATTATTGGTTCCCCCCACCTTTTTTTCCTTTTTCCCTTCCCTCTAACTGTTTGCCTTTCCTGGTGGATTCCTTCTATTGGGGTTCATGGAGCTATAGTCCTTATTATCCCTTTCTAAAATGTCCTTTAGAATATTTTGGAGTGCTGGTTTAGTGGTCATGAATTTCCTCAGATGTTCTTTGTCATAGAAGTATGTTGTTTCTCCCTCTATTTTGAAAGATAGTTTTGTGGAATACACCAATCTGGGTTGAAAGTTGTTTTCCTTTAGAACTTGGAGTACTTCACTCCAAGCTCGCCTTGACTTGAGAGTTTGTGCTGAGAAGTCATTGTGGTTCTGATGGACTTTCCTTTATAGGTGATTTGTTTCTTTTCCCTAACAGCATTTAAAATTTTATTTTTGTTTTGAATTTTTGGAATCTTGACTATGATATGCCTGGAAGTAGATTTTCTTTTTTATCATTGATAATGATAATGATAATGATAATGATGCTTCACTTATTTGTATGTCAAATTCTTTTTCTCTACCAAGAACGTTTTTTATCATGATGTCTGTGAGGATTTTTTTTGTTTGTTTGTTTTGTTTCATTTTGTTTTGTGCTTTTTTGTGGTATCAAGGATCGAACTCACAACCTCACACCTGCCAGACAGGTGCTTAAGCCACTGAGCCAAACTCCCAGCCATAGTTTTTTGAGGCAAGGTCACACTATGTAGCTCAGACTGGCCTTGCGCTCACATTGTAGCCCAAGCCAGCCTCAAACTCACAACGCTCCTCCTACTTTAGCTTCCTGAGTGCTGGGATTAAAGGCATGAGCCACCACACCCTACTTGTGAGGATGTTTTTAATGTCATTTGACCTAACACCACTACTTATCAAACTATTTAATGAAATTCAAAGGGAGGCAATATTCCCAAATTCATTCCTGGAAGCAAGCATTACTCTGATTCCAAATCCAGAGAAGGATCCAACTAAGAAAGAGAATTACAGGCCAATCTCCTTAATGAACATTGACACAAAAATCCTCAATAAGTTACTGGCAAACAGACTGCACCAAATGGTCAAAAAGATTGGACAACATGATCAAGTGGGATTCATCCCAGGGATGCAGGGATGGTTCAACATACATAAATCCATAAATGTAATACATCATATTAACAGAGCCAAGCATAAAAATCATATGATTACCTCAATAGATGCAGAAAAAACCTGTGACAAAGTCCAGCACCTATTCATGATAAAAACTCTACAGAAAATTGGAATAGACGGTCTCTGTCTCAATCTGATAAAAGCCATCTATGACAAACCAACAGCCAATGTCATACTAAATGGACAAAAATTGAAAGCTTTCACTCTAAAATCAGGAACAAGACAAGGATGTTCACTGTCTCCACTGTTATTCAACATAGTCCTGGAAACTTTAGCCAGAGCAATTAGACAAGAGAAAGAAATAAAAGGAATAAAGATAGGAAAGAAAGAAGTTAAGCTAGCACTATTTGCAGATGACATGATACTCCAACTAGAAGATTCCAAAAATTCCATCAAAAGATTTCTAGATTTAATAAGCAGATTTAGTAATGTAACTGATTACAAAGTCAATACTCAAAAATCAATGGCATTCTTGTACATGAGTGACAATCTTACTGAGAGAGAAGTTAGGGAAACATTACTTTTTATAATAACATCTAAAAAGTGAAATACTTAGGAATCAATCTAATGAAAGATATAAAAGACCTCTACACTGAAAATTATAGTACTCTGAAAAAGGAGATTGAAGAGGATATTGGAAAATGGAGAGATATCCCATGTTCTTGGGTAGGAAGAATCAATATAATGAAAACAGTCATACTTCCAAAACTGTTATGCAGATTCAATACAATACCAATCAAAATTCTAATAGTATACCTCACAGAATTAGAAAAAACAATCCTAAAATTCAGCTGGAACCAGAAGAGATCCAGAATAGCAAAGGTGATCCTTGGCAACAAAGACAAGACAGGGGGCATCATAATTCCTGACCTGAAAGTATACTATAAAGCTACTGTGATAAAAACTGTGTGGTACTGGCAAAAAAACAGACCCAAGATTAATGGAACAGATTAGAAGATGCAGAAACAACTGCAGACACACTAAGCTACCTTATCTTTTACGAAGGTGACAAACACATTCATTGGAAGAAAAATAGCCTCTTCAATAAATGGTGTTGGAAAAACTGGCTTTCCACATGCCAAAGATTAAGACTGGACCCATATCTTTCAAAATATACTAAGTTAAAATCTAAATGGATTAAAGATCTCAACATTAAAGCAGAAACATTAAATCTGCTGGAAGACAGAGTAGGTAAAACTCTTGAAGACATTGGTGTGGGCAAAGACATTATGAATAAAAGTCAGAGTGCACAGGAACTATCACAAAGAATCAACAAATGGAATCGCATTCTATTAAAAAGCTTTTGCACAGCAAGAGAAACCACCAAGAGTGAAGAGACAACCCACAATGTGGGAGAAAATGTTTGCCAGCTGTCCCTCAGATAAAGGATTACTATCGAGAACATATAAAGAACTTTAAAAAATAAGTCCAAAATTAAAAAATTAAAAAATAAAAAATCAGACCTCCAAGCTTTAAAGACCCGATCCAAAAATGGGCATCTGAGATGAACATACACTTTTCAGATGAAGAAGCAAAAACAGCAAATAAATACGTGAAAAAATGTTCAACAGCACTGGTCATTCAAGAGATGCAAATGAAAGTACCACTGAGATTCCACCTCACTCCAGAAAGACTGGCTAGTATTAAGAAGTCAACCAATGGTAAATGCTGGAGGGGCTGTGGGCAAAAAGGAACACTTCTCCACTGTCGGTGGGAATGCAGGCTTATACAACCACTGTGGAAGTCAGTGTGGAGATTCCTCAAAAATCTAGGATTGGAGGTCCCATTTGACCCAGCTATTCCCCTTCTGGGTATCTTCCCAAAAGAATTAAAAACATCATACCACGGGGATAAATGTGCACCTATGATCTTGGAAACAACTTAAATGCCCCTCTACTGAGGAATGGACAAAAAAGATGTGGTATTTCTATATAATGGAGTACTACTCACCTACAAAGAACAATAAACTAGACATTTTCACACTTAAATGCATGCACCTTGAAAATATACTTTTCAGTGAATTAAATAAGTCATACATATGTAACCATTGTATTGTTGCACTTGTGTGACAAACTGAAAGAAAATCTATGTATATATATAAAAAAATTAGTTAAGGTAGTTAAAGAAAAAGAATTTTGAGTGAAAAATAATTTTCACTGGGTTATTTTCAGATTTCATTTTTAAAGTGAAATGTTCTTTTGAAAACAATATAGCAGTCATAAGAAAAAAAGATAGTCATATAGCTGGTTTCTCTTGATTCATTGAGGGGAAAGTTTTGTGCTAATAATTTTCTGGACAATGTTTCATGTCTATATCTTACACCCTAAACAACTGCTGTGAATGTAACTATATGCAATGTGTTTATTATTGTTACTTTCTTTTTGGCCTGTTGTGAAATTCTGTTTTACTTTAATCTCTTACTTTTCTTCTGTTTAAAATTTTTAAAAAATAGAAAAAAAGAAAAAAATTAAGTTTGTTTAAGTAAGAGTAATTGCTAGGTAATCATTCTGATCTCAGGCCTAACACTAAATTGGAGTTGGAGAAAACTGTGTTGATGGTCAGAAGACTTTACAATCATCTGTTCTGTTTTTATTTCCCACTTTTGTTTGTGTTAACTAAAGGTCTATAGAACCCCTGAAACACTGTAACTACATAAGGCTTCTATTTCCCTACTTAATACAGATGGTTTTTGACCTATGATGTTGTTATAAGCTGATAAATTGTAGGTTGAAAATATTTTAAATTAAAATACATGTGCAAATTCCCCATAATGAATGCAATCATTATTTATGCAAACATGTACTAGTAAGAATGAAAATTTTTAAAAATAGACTTTTAATATGCATAATCTAAATCGTCACTTAGTCCACCTTACCTTAAATGTGTTCAGAATGCTTATGTTAGTCTACAGTTGGACAAAATAATCTAACACAAAACCTATTTTATAATAAAGTGTTGAATATCTTATGTAATTTATTGAATACCATACTAAGAATAAAAAACATCATGGCTATATGAGTACTTGCCATTGACATATGATTAATATACATTAAAGTCTGGTTTCTACTGGATGTGTATTACTTTCTCAACATAATAATGGGGGAAAATTGTATGTTGATTCATTATAAATTGAGGACTGTCTGTGTTTTCATTTGTCATCCAAAATAACAATTAGGAAGAGATTCTCCAAAGCAAAGTAGTATTTATTTGGGAATATAGAAACATTTTGATGAGCATATGAATGCTGTAGTGAACTTTGAATGTATCCAAAAGGGTTGGTGAAAGGGTTGGTGGGGTAAACAAAAGAAAAAAGAATTAAGGACCGGGAGTTTGGCTCAGCAGCTTAAGCGCCTGTCTGGCCAGTGTGAGGCTGTGAGTTTGATCCCTGGTGCTGGAAAAAGAAAAAAAAAAAAAAAAAAAAAAAGATTGATGCAAAGGTTGATGTCCTTGAAGAAATATTTTTGTGTATAACATCGCAGTGATCTTTTCATAAGATTTTGGTTCTGTTAGAGTCTTTGGGTGATAGCAACTATCAAGCAACTGTATGTGAACTCTTTCTTCATAATCACTTGCCTTTTTTTATTTACTCATTTTTGTTAGGATTAACACAGATGAACCCATTTTGATCCTGACAGCTTTCACACAACTAAAATAAGGGAATCCTGGGATGTTTGAAGCAGTTGGAATGACCTCATTGCCAGGTACGTGCAAAAATTCCAAAAAAAAAAGTTTCGTGTTCCCAGAAAATCAGTTATCATAAGCTTTTCCCCTGCCCCTCAGTTATTTATTATGAAATTCTTGTGTGATAACCTTGGTGGTTTTAGAAGGAGGTTGAAGAAAATGTGGTACTATTTGGTAGGCCTTGCTATAACAATGTTCAAAGCTATTGTCTTTGAATGAGCCTTGTCATGCTCCTTGGATCAAAGACTTTTCATGACTTTTTCTAAGCCCAAGGAATTTCTCACGTCTCTTCTATTCCCATGTCTCTGAAAGATCATGACTTCGAAGGACAGACCCTCAATGTTGGTAACATTAGTATTAGTCTGTTTTCTGTTGCTATAACCAAATATCTGAGATCAAGTACTTTATAAATAAGAGGTGTGAGTAGCTCCGAGTTGTAGAGGTTTAGAGATATAGCACTGGCATCATTGTGAGAACCTCCCCGATTGTATCATCACATGGTGGAAGGCATCACGTTGGGAGTGTGTGTGCCTGTGAGAAAGAGAGAACACACGATGACCCAGGAAGGCAGAGAGATTCAGAGGCCAGTCTTTTTCCTTTATAACACCCATTTTCATGGGAAATAAACAAGTCCCACAAGAGCTATTGCAATCCCTTGCTGGGGCAGAACTCCCAATGGCTCCAATGACTCCCAATGACCCCAGTGACCTATTGACCAATCACTAGGCCCCACCTCTTAAAGGTTCACCAGCTCTCAATATTCCCAGAATGCTTTTGGGGGACATATTTAAACCATGTCCAAACCATAGCAATGTATTAAGTGAGCTATCCCCAAATTTCTATGTTTAATTTTTAGCAATCGAGACCACATGTGTCCTCATAGGTTCTGTGGCATTTCATATCATTAGTAAGCAACATCAGTCATATCAGTTCTAAATAGGTTCAATTTAAGTGTATAATGTGATATTAACTTTCTTAGCTAAACCTCCCTTAGTAAAATTTATGATGATTTTAGAAGGGAGAATTATAGTATTGACATCTCAGTAGCTTTTAAATCAGATTTTGGAGCATGTCACTGTTATTTTTAATCAGCTAAATGCTACAATTATTTACAACACCTCTTCTACACGTTAGGCAGTTTGTTTTAGAGTGAAGTTGTGATCCACACTATTATAATTCGTCAAAACAGAAATGAGTTTTATGTGCTCTGTTTTTTCAATTTTATAATTAATAGAAAAATACCAAGCATTATCTTTTGGATTTTAGCTCTGGCCATTCCTGTATTTATTTAGTCAATTTGTGATGTCTTAATGGCAAGACATCAGTAGGTTTTGCATGTGCATTGACGTATTGCATTTCATATCAAGAAGCCAAGTTCAACAAATAAAAATTAGTTTCAGTGGGTTCAACATCATATTTGAACTGAAAAATAAACAAATGAATAGTCTGAGAAAAGGGGTGACTGCAGTTCAAAAGATTAGAAAAAAATTATGTTCAGACTGGGAATATAGCCCAAGGACCAGAGTGCTTGCCTAACATTTATAAAGCCCTGGGTTTGATTCCAAGGATTGGATTTTTTTTAAAACATTTCATGTCAGAATATTTCTGGGGATTATTTTGATCATCTCTACTGGTCTCCTTTTGGCTTTCATAATCTTACAGATGTTTTTGTGTTATAAACTTTTTTTTTTTTGCTAATCTACAATTCTATGGCTATGCAAAGTATAGCTGTGTTTTTAGGTTTTTGTTTTTTTCAGTCAATCATAAATACCTTTCTAGTAACTTTCTTATAAAACAAGCATTTTAAAAATCTGTGTCACAGTGGTAAGGCCTGACATGACTTGGTATTTTTCAGTAAAGTGATGACATTAGCTTGCTTACTTGTTAATTTTTCATAAAAGCAGAAGAAACATAATGCAGACAATTTATAATCTGCTGCTTAATTTCTTGATTTCTAGAGTTTTGGATATATAGATGTTTCACTTGGTTACATTTATATTAAGGAATTATGCTGTACTTCTTTAATTTCTGCTTCAATTTGTTCTGCTTATAGATTCAAGGTATCTTTTAGATAAGGCCTTGAGCATCCTGAAACCATGTAAAAACATGAGAAAACAGTATCTGTTTATTGCTGAAGTATTTTGCTGTATCATTTGCCCTTACTCATTGTTAAGGAGTATCAGTTGTGTTCTTTTCTTAAAAGTAATTATAACATTCATTCTAAAATGGCTCACCATTTATATGCTAAGCTACTACCTAGCTGGGTAGTTTAAGACACAAGCTGTTGTATCTCATCATCCAGGCAAGGCTTGGCTGGGGGAGTTTTCTGTTCCACATGGAGGTCTGCCAGTGGTGGTATGTTCAGCTGATGGTCTAAATGTCCTAGACAGCTTTGCACACAGAACTAGCACCTTGGAAGGGTACAGTAAGGACACGGGGCTCGGGTGGGACTGTTGGCTGGAGAATCTGTGTGGCCTCGTCAATTCACGGCTGCTCTGAGAAGTAGTGTTCTAGAGATCTGGGTGGAAGCATTGTCTAGGCCTCTGAAGTCACACAACCTCATTCCTGACATTTTCTATTGTCTAAGGCAGTCCCAGATCACGGAGATTCAAGTGGAGAGAAAACAGCTCCCATAACTCCACGGCAGGAGTTCCCAAGAATTCACAGTAATATCTTCAAATGGCCAAACCCTGCAGTAGGAGGCTTTTCCTCATGTCTTCTTTTAATGCTTTAACTGTTTTCTTTTTCCTTACAGACCTCAATACACGGTACTATTTTTTAAAATCCATTGGCTTTAAGTTCACTTAGTTGAAGTTTAGAGTTTTATGACATGTACATGAGGTGTGACAGAACTATTCGGTGAATAAATTAAAAAATTAATTTACTACAGTAAGAGACACACCATCACTAATCCCTCTTCAAATAGTCCCCCTCATTTCAAACACATATCCCATTGTTCTTGCCACTTTTTGAAGCAGTTCTCGAAGTCCTCTTTCATGAGCATCGTCATGAGGTGGATAAAGATTACAGTGAATGTGGCTGCCCAGTGCCATCCCACGGAAAGGCAGGCTGGTAAAAATATTATGGGGTGTCCTCATCTACTTTATTCACAAGATCGGCGTGGCTTCTGACTTTTCTCCAAAGTCAAAGTGACCATGAAAGGTAAATGTTTTGAATAGACTCTGGACATCGAGGGACCCGTGACAGTGCCTTTTGCTGCAAAACATTTTTTATTTAAGTATTCACTATATTTTTGTATTACACCACATATATGTCATATATCATATACATATATGCCACATATTGCACCCATGACTTCTTGCCTGAAGTAAGAATGCCCATATCTGTGCTCATGACATACAAGGCTGAAAATACTGAGTACTCTTCAGGCGGGGAAAGAACTCATTTAATAATGAGCCTCATGTTCTATTTTCATGGCCAGTACAGATTTTCTTTAAGAATAAAAAAAAGGAAAATGCAATTCCAGCTTGTTAAATGTCATATTTTAAGAAAAACAAAATATTTCAAAGCTTAGTTTTAAATTTTATTGCAAATATGAATATTTTCTACTTGAAACCTTTCTTTCCTTATATGTATCTACAAATACCCCAGCAAGCATTGATTGGTAGATTAGGCTTAGTTATCTTGCCTTCTCCTTCTCAGAGTGACCAGCTCTGTTTACTTGTCTGACAGATGACGATGACTGCTTGCCAACATTCTTAATGATATATGAAGCATATCGAGTTGTGACCTTCTATATAGTTTTCTAACCTCTCATTTATTCCTCTTTCTTTTCCTTCCCACTTCATATTCATTGTTCTTAAGATGAAACAATTAAAAATGATGAGGAATTGTCTGTTTTTTCTCTCTCAAGCTCATTTATAGTTTGTTTCATTTTTCAATTCAATTTTTAGAGCCGGGAACAATGACCCTTGCTTATAATCTTAGTATTGAGGGAGACTAAGGCATTAGGACGTTGAGTGCAAACCCAGCCTGGGCATCATAATGACTTCAAGAGACCCTGTCCCAAAATAAAAGATAAACCAGGCATGGTGGTGCACACCTGTAATTCCAGCACTCAGAAAGCTGAGGCAGGAGGATCACTGTGAATTCAAGGCCATCCTGGGCTACACAGTGAGTTCAAGGTCAGCCTGAACTACAGAGTGAGACTCTGTCTCAAAATAAATACACAAATAAATAAACAAATAAAGATACAGAAGGAGTTGGGGATACAGCTCAGTGTGGTACTGGTTCAATGCCTTGTATCAGGAAAATTAATTTTTTAGAAAAGGATACAAAAGATTTTGCAGTTTTGTTTTATTGGTCCCTGCCATAATAACACCATCTCATCTACTCAGCTCTGCCACAGACAAGACCACTCCACAGTACCTGAACCCAAGCACCCTTACACAACTGGTTGAAAGGCCATCAAACATCATCATATTTCAGCCACCAAGGCCAGATGGCTCCCTGGGATACTATGCGTATCCCAACACTGAGTCTTCCAATACATGGACCACAGCGACGGCTCTTCATTTAAGTCCTCTTCTTTAATTTCCCTTGGTAATATTTTGTAGTTTTTAGCACACAGATCTTATATATATTTTTATTAAATATATCCCAGCACTGGAGATGTGACTTCGTGAGAGAGCACTTGCCTAGCACATGTGGGACACTGAGTTCCTGGAACTGAAAGAACAAACTAATCCGAGTGTTTTAGGCTTTTGATCCTAGAGTGAATAGAATTTTAAATTTTTTTCAAATTTTACTTGTTCATTGTTAGCATATAGAAATATAATTGACTTTCATATATTTATATTTGTCCTAAAACATGCTAATTTAATTCATTAGTTCTAGTCACATAAGGGAAGATTCCTTAAGGTTTTGTATATGCACAATCTACTTGTTGGTGATAAAGACAGTCCTACTACTTGTTTTTCACCTCTGTGTTCTTTATTTTTTTCTTGCCTCCAGTACCATGCTGAGGAGAAATGAGGAGGTAGATATCTTTGCCTTGTTCTTGATCTTAGGGGAAATGGGTTCAGTATTTTAATGATTAAATGAGTCGTTAGTGGTCAGATTGTTACAGAACCTTGCATCATATCAAGATTTCCTGTTATTCCTGACTTATCTGTTGTTGCTACATAACAAATCATCACAGATTCAGCAGAATAAAGCAACACACATTTATTATCTGACCTTTTCTATAGGTTACAAGTTTAGGCGTGACTCAAATAGTCTCTGCTCCTGATCTCACCAGACAGAAATCAAGGGCCAACTGGGCTGTATTCTCGTGTTTCAAGTCTCTTTCAAGCTCATACTTATTGATGTCACAGTTCAGTTCTTGTGGTTATATGACTGAAGTCTTTGTTTTCTTTCTGGCTGTCCTTGGGTTTATTTTCTCCTTCTAAAGGCCACCATTGGGTCCTCTGTGACCTTCTCACAACATGGTTGCTTCCTTCCTCAGAACACAGGACAGTCTCTATCCAGACAGCTGCAACAAGGTTTGGTATAATGTAACACGGAGGAGTAAAAATCCCATCTTCTTACAAGTCCTGCTCATGCCCTAAGGGAGAGGATTAAACAAAATTTTTATACTGGGGACAGGAATTCCAAGATCACACATGTATATTCCATATATACTAACACAAAATACAAACACATATTTCTCTTTGTATATGCCTTTAATCTTTTTTCTCTTGTGTAATCTTTTACTTTTCCATTTACAATAGTAATGGCATATTTTAATTCATATCTATTGCATATACAATAATTAGTAGACTTATTCATCTTTTCCTTTTTTGAACAAACCAATTTTAAATTGCATTGATTTTTTTCTGTATTATTTGTATTTTTATTTCACGGATTTCCTCTATTTTTTTCTATTTTTGGCTTAATTTATTCTTCTTATAGCTTCTTGAGGTAGGAACTTGTATTTGAAATGAAAGATCATTTTTCTTTTCTGTGTAAGTATTTAAAGTTACAACTTTCTTCTGTTTTTGTGAGACAAAGTCTCACGATGTAGCCCAGGCTGTCCTCAAACTTACAGCAATCCTCCTGCCTCAGCCTCCCAAGTGCCAGAATTATACACATGTGCCACCACATCAGACTATAATTTTCCTTCTAGTCATTACCAATCGCACAAATTTTGATATGTTGTATTTTTGCTTTTATTTTGTTTAAAATATTTATGCCTTTCTGTTTCTTTTTTGCATTATGTTCTTTTAGCATATTTGTTTGTATTGTTGGTTTGGGTTTTGGTTTTGGTGTTGTGGATTGAACTAAGGATCATGCCAAGCACACGATTTACCATGGAGCTATAATCTCAGCACTCGCATGTGTTTTTAAATGTTTTACCCAGGTTGGTAGTGCTGAATGTTACTCCAAGAAAGCTAGTCCAGTACCTGTATGCTATAGTGGCAGAAACTTTGTCACAAAACTATGAATTTTTAAAAATAGAAATAATTTTTTCTCAGAGGCATTTCACAACCGTAAAAAAGTATTGAAAAGTGATATTGTCTTAATAAGGGATAGTGAGCTAAATAAAAATAAATGTGAGAAATCTTCAATGTGTTTACCTTTATGCAGGTCAGTAAAGACTAAAACTTCAAGATACAAGTAGAGATGAAGAGGTTTCATCAAGAATTCGGTGCCTGTCCCTCCAATTTTTATCTCTATCTTCATTCTCCAAAGATAAGTCATTCATTTATAAAATATTTTTTCTAAAAGTAAATTATTTCCAGAAGGAGTTCATATTTCATTTAAAGTAGTTATTTGGAAACTACTTAAGTACACAAAATATGTATTTAAAAATTTTCTAAATGGAAACTGTATCTACCTAGTTTATATCATGTCATCAGAATAAAGGTAAAGTCAAGATTTCCTATATCATTTAAAAAATAATAACAACAGTAATAACAGTTAATACTTACACAGACTTTACTATGTACAAGGTAATCTATACGCTTTTCATATGTCCTCTTCTTTCACAAGCCAATAAGGTAGACAGTATACTGTACATGAACAAACAGAACTACAAAGAGATTAAGTAGTTTTCCCAAGGTGACACAGGTAGAATGATTCAAATGTATTCTAAATAAATTCTGGAGAAGGTGCCTTTGTCCTAGCCAAAAAGAAGACATCATTAGATGATGTAATCATTAAATTTTAATCCCTTTTGATTGCTGGCTCAAGTCCCAAGCTCATATGTAAATAACATCTTGGCAGATTAAGTCAACTGCCTGCATTCATTGCATAAGACTTATATCATCATGTATTTATCTTTCAATTCAGTACAGAATTGAGGAGAAAAAAACATCATCGCATCAGTGTTACTCAGATTGAAATAACTGTTGTTTTTGAAGCATTGTTTTATTAAGATATCATTCCTATCTACTAAAATGAAAAACATTCTGGGTTGATTCACTAAAAGAAAAGTTGTATTTTATTGTAGGCTTGCAGGTTAGGAGACTTGGAAAGTACGGGTACATTTTGAACTCTAGGTGGAAGGCAAAACTTTCCTAAGGTACGTGAAATCTTAACGATTGAATTGTGTGTGTGTGAAAAGCCCTCAGAGATTAGCTGTTCATCTTATTTGATAGAGAATCCATTGATGAAAGCAGAAAATAGTAACTCCCAGAAGGGAAAAAAAAGGCGCCCCTGGCAAGGGAGGAATGGTAGTTGGAGAAAAGGTCTCCAGTGTGTCCACGCTTTCCTTAGAGCATGCTAGGTTTCATTCAGAATCAAACCAGAAAAACTGCTCTACTTCGGTGGATGAAATCTTCCAAGATGGGTTATGGTGAATTGGAAAGACTTACGGATTCTTCCAGCAAGAGTGGAGGCAATGGAGACCTGATTTGTCAGGAACCTCTTGGGCATCTCTAGAGGGGCCTGAGACCGGGGCACCTGTGGGGAGGTTAGCACTATAGTCATTCCTAGGAATCATCTGAGGATTGCTTCCAGCTTCCTTGAGGATACCAAAATGCAAGGTTGCTCACATGTGTTATACAAAATGACATGTCTTCATATACAACTTATATCTTCCTGCACACTTTAAATCTTCTCAAGATTACTTACAGTACTTACTGCATGTAAATGCAATGTAAAGAGTTTATACTATATTGTTTAGAGAGTGATAACTTAAGGTAAGCGCTGGGGTTATAGCTCAGTGGTACAGTGCTTGCCTAGCATAGCATGCGCAAAGTCTGGGTTGGATCCCTAGCACAAAAAAAGGAAGGAAGGAAGCAACGAAGGAAGGAAGGAACGAACGAAAAAAAAAAACAAAAAGGAGACCTACATGTGCAGTACAGACACAGTTTGTTTAATGTTCCATTCACAATTAGTTGAATCTTTAAATGTGATAACCATAAATACAGAGGACCGATTATATTCTGTCAGAGATTCTGTTTCATTTGGGCCCCTTGTTGCCATGGCTGACACTTCGTATTGATTACATCTGAAATGAAATGCACTATTGCCTGACTAACACCCCCTGGCATGATGATACAAACATATCTCCTCTGGGTGGGTTAATAACCACTGAACTTGGCCCCTTCAAGCCTCTGAGCATTGCAAAAAATGATACTCCTCCCTCAACATTTTCTCTAAAAATAAAAGCAATACTAAGTCAGAACAAACACATTTTACATTAAAGGAAAAAGAAGGTAATTTCTTTCTGGGTTTTCAGATTGCAACATTCTGATAAATTCATTGAAGTTGAACTAGCTTGTCTCTTCACCACACCCCTGCCACATTTTTTGATGCCCTTAGCATGCATTTAATCTGCCATTTAGTAATCCCAGCACTTGGGAGGCTGAGGCAAGAGGATCACCACAAGATTGAGGTCAGTTTGGGTTACAAAGTGAGTTCAAAGTCAGCCTGGACTACATAGTAAGACCTTGTCTCAAACCCAAAATACATATATATATGGTGGCTGTTTAAATTTTTTAAAAAATTATATATATATATATATATATATATATATATATATATATAGCTTAGATTTTAAAGATAAATATGTATGTTTAGATTTTTAAAATAAATACATATATACATATATGGTGGATGTTTAGATTTTAAAAATAAAAACTTATTACAGTAAAAGTCATATTGCCATTAATTCCCCTGAAATTAATCCCCCTTGTTTCAAATACACTTCTTCCAGTGAGCTTGCCACCTCCTGACGCAGATCTGGAAGTCCTCTTTCGTGAATGTATTTTCATGACTGCCACAATGTCCTGAATGGATTCAAAACATTTGCAGCAATTTCTGCCAAATAAAAGTGTTACAGTGTGTCCTTATCCACTTTATTTACTGGATCTGGCACTGTGTGACTTCCGACTCTTCCCCAAAGTCAAAAAGATCATGAAAAGTAAACATTCTGAAACAATTTATGACCCATAGGTAGCTTTAGTCGTGTCACTAAAGGCACTCAAGAAAAAAGTCTTCCAGAACTGCCACAGAAAGTGGCAAAGTCACTGAGATAAGCGTGTTGGAAACAAGAAGCAGTATTTGGAGGGGGGTTGTTAATGACAATGTATTTTTTATTGTAGTAAATTTTTAAAAATTTAAACATTCACCATATTTTTAGAACACACCTTGTACTATAAAAGCTCAAAATCTGAGGCTAAGGCAGCAGGATCGTTGTGAGCTCGAGACTAGCCTGGGTTACAAAGTGACTTCAAGGCCACCCTGAACTGCATAGTGAGACCCTGTCTCGCAAAATAGGGCCGGGCATTTATCTCAGTGGCATAAGCGCCTGCCTGGCAGATGTGAGGTGATGAGTTCGATCCCTGGTACCAAATTTTAAAAAAGCTCAAGATTTAAAAATTTTTTCTATAGCTCTTTTTTCTCTCATCATCATAAATGTCCTGGAATTGAAGCAAGGGTTTAGAAGTCACAGCAATAGACATTGGAAACAGGGTATAGTCAGATGAGGCTTACCATGCCCAATCTCAAAACATATTTTGGTAAACATTTCTCTTGGGAAACAAGGTCACTCTTATCTATAAAAGATACACTACAGAGAATTAGAACCCATTATATGAAAATGTTAGGAATCCATTTTACATATTAATATAATTTGTATATTAATATATTTTATATAGTAATACAAATCTGATGCACTTGTAAATTTGTGACATTATTAATTCATGCACAGAAATGAACCTAACTTTACAGTCATAAAATAAAGGAATTAAAGTTCTAAGAAAAGCACATGAATTTAAACAATTCAAGTATTTCAGATCATAATCATTGAAAAAGTTATTTCATCACTTCTTGGCCTTTTGGCTAAGATTAACTGAAAAAATTATTCCATGACAATAATGAAAATATTTTAAATTAACATACTATTTTCCAAAATTCAAGTTAAGAAAAAAAAATCTTCATTGCAATTCTGAAAGTGGGTTAGCTTATTTGAAAATGGAACCATTTTTTGCCATGAATTTTAACATATATATAAAATCTATTATATATAGAATCATGTACAGAAACCGATTATTTACAATGCAGACCAAACCTGCCTGAATAAATTTAAAAGTTTCATTAAGAACTTGGTAACAAAACTTAACATTTATAAATATGCTATTTATGTTGAGATGTTATGGGTTTAAAAATGCTAATAAAATTATGACATAGAAATTTAAGTATATCTCTAAATTTTTTGTATATTTAAAAAGTGTTTTAAAATTGACTTAGCTGTTTTAATCCCTGAATTAAAATTTCTTGGCAAGTGGACAGGTCCCTTGCCAAGTGAATTGTTTCTAAATGTGGACTATTTATGCAAAAGTACAGGGTGAATTATTAGACTATGAGCTGCGTATGACTTCATGAAGTAAGTCTCAACTGCTCAGCTATATTCAGCGCACAAGTAACACCAAGCCTATTTTCTTTTTCTCAAATTAAAAGTTTAAATGAACTTAAACTCCTGGATACCAGATTGGGAGGAAATTCTGCAGTACACTCTTAGGAATCCCTCACTCTCTCTGCTCTTTTCATTCCAACAAAGAAGTCCACCCAATTTCATTTCTGCATGGAAAAGGACTTTGTGTCTCAAGGTCTGCTGTTGCCTTGTGGCTGCCATCCCCTGCTGCCACATGCTGCCCTCATTACTGCCCATGTGCCTCTCTAGAGCAATCGGAAACTCACCCTCAGTCAAGTTTGGCCACAGGTTACCCTGAGCTTTCATAGGGGACCACGTCTGTGGGTGGCTTCGCTTGACTCAGGGTGCCCTCCCTGGGTTTCCTGGACATCACCGAAGTGCCCACAAAGCTGAGTTCTTCTGCCAAGAGGTGCTGTGCTTGGGCTGATTAGAAGCTCAGTCCACCACAGGGAAGGCAATCACTGTCTCTCATTCCATTCTCAGACGTTCAAGGGGGTTGGGGAGGGAACTGGACAGTTTCTTTTCTTTCCCGACTCTCAAAACACAGAGCGCTCACTCCACACCCTTCATCAGAAGACAGAACTGGCCTTGAGAAGGAGCCAGACTATTGGTAACGGGAAACACTGTGTCTGCTTCTCTGATCTGTCATCCTGCCCAGGGTAATTCAGTGAAACCACTGGCATCTGTCTTAACTAAAGCAACCAAAAGGTCACTGCTAGCACTACCAACCACAACACTGACTGAAACTTCAGCGGGTCACCCCGCCACTTCACATCCTCAGAATCTTTAGGTTTGTGTTTTGTTTGTTTGCAGTGCTGGAGTTGGAACCCAGTGCCGGGGTTGGAACCCAGGGTTGTATTACTTCTCCTGTTTTTAAGGACATCTACTGTTCCCCATTAAATATCTATACTTTCTCTTGAATACTGAATATACGTAGAAATTATCGACGGGACCTGCAGTGAGACACAGAGCAGTGCTGTCCGGCAGGTGTATGGTGATGATGGCAGCGTCCTGCATCGGCACCGTTTAAGGTGACAGCCACCCACCACCTGTGACCACAAAAACTGTGAAATGTGGCACGTGCAACTGAGAAATTGAAATGTTAATTTTACTTGGTTTTAAATCATTTAAATCACACAAATGACTAATAATTACTGCATCAGATGAGTATTTGCTACAGTTATTATTTATGAAAGAAATTAATCAAAATTTATTTCCTGAGTGAGTTTTTTCTTAAATCCTGAGTTTAAATGTGAATTTAATAGACTACTCTTTTAAAAACAAAACAAAACAAAGCAAACATTCCATCTACTATTTAAAAAAAAAACCCTGAATATATGTGTTTTTGTTCTTTTATCAAAACAAAATTTTTTTACAGACTTGAAAAGCAGATATTTTTGCTGGATGAGCCTTACCCATCAGCTTTTCTCTCTCCCACAGCATGGCTTTTATAAGTTAAACATTTGCAGTAGCAATATAAATAATTTCTTTCCAAAATTAACACACGCTGAATTCTGAGTGCAAAGAGACAGTCTCTACCACCTCACCCCTCTGCAGCCTTTCTTTCAACATGGCCTGTCCCAGAGAGCTGGCTCATGAATTGATTCATTTATGAAATGTACTTCCTTCTTCTTAAAAATAAAAACCTTACTGTGGAGAAAAAAATGAAAATTAAAAATAGATGTGAACTCAAGCTATTTCTTTACATGACATCTTTGAAAACTTGCCCTCAACTGAAACAGGACTGAGTTTGGCTAATAGACTCACCCAACATAGTTGAGTTTATGCCCCACCCAAAAAAGCTAAATATATATGAAGCTTAATTGTCTATAGCAGGAGGTATTTTAAATTACCACAGGGCCACAATTCTGCCCACAGTTATTTTTAGAAGCATATTCATATTGGACAATTGTATCCTCTGCTACATGGGCTAAAATTAGATGCCAAAGATCATTTATCTTCTCTGACATTCACAGGGCCCACATGCTCTAAAATTATTTTCTAAATATTTAACCATTCAGACATAATTCCAATGTTCAAATATAAATTTTTAGTGAATCTGCAAAGAAAAATGATTTACTTCTGACTTTGTAACAAAAAAAGCTAAAGAATTTCTCCATCTAGGGATGGAGATTTAGCTCAGTGGCAGAATAGAGCATTTGCCAGGCATGCATAAATCCCTGCATTCAATTCTCACTGCAAACAACAAAACAAAATGAAACTAA